>PVHP010045774.1:0-12500 GCA_004024765.1 Zapus hudsonius | reverse complement strand
GCAGCCTCCAAGCCCCACCTCTTACTTGTTCAGACAAGAGCCTGGTGTAGCCCGAACACTGCCAACAGGAGCTCTATCCTTTGAGACCCACTGCTCTCAGACAAGAGCCATGCATCTAGAGTGGAAAAAATGTTTTGAATTCTGAATCAGAGCCAACATTTTATATCCTCTCAGTCTGCTCTCTCCACAACTGACTCTCCCCACAGCTAATAGGATGAAACATTCAGGGTGATGGCTGTACATTTTTATTAGGACTATGACAAGCGACTTAAGAGGCAATTAAGCAATGGATTGGTTCACACAATGTCCACTTCATTTAAGGAATAAACCCTACATGTTGCTGGATTCTCTGGCAAAAAAAAGAAAAAAAGAAAAAAATGAACCATTCAGAAAGCATCAACTAATGGTTCATTTTTTTCTTTTTTTCTTTTTCTTTTTCTTTTTTTTTTTTTGCCAGAGCCGTGGTGGGGGAGAATATCAGAGACTTGGCACCCCTCAGTAACAACACACTTGGGTCAGGAGAACCCAGCTGAAGACTAGATTATCCATGGTCCCCTACCACAAAGACTGATCCAGATGGCCCACGGAGGAGGATATCCAGCTGAGTGGGGATGGGGAAGGAGGGCAATGAGGAATTGGGGATAACAACTCATTGTTGGCCCACTAAACAATGTAACTCATTATGGACAATAAAAAAATGAATAATAAAGAAAAGAAAGCATCAACTAATACAACAGAAAAACTATCAGGCCTATTCTTGGACCTTGTATCAGTGCAAAAAAAAAGAGGTGGGAAATCTTTCATTTATATACAAGTAGAAGGAAAATAAGAAAAATCAATGTGAAGATCATTAAAACAGCCTTTCTCATTTGTAAATAAAAAGATGATGATCTCACGTACACATCAAAAAATAAACGTGAAAGTATATGGAATTGTAATTGTCTGTGGCATTAAGAGGAATAAGGTGCATGATTTTGACTGACATGGAAAGGTGTCTGGTCAGATCAGATGTGTTGTCATTCCCACATACATTTCTCTAACAAGGACCAGCCACATAGTCCTACACAACAACAATGCTGGATGAGAGGGTTCATTCACCTCGTGTCCCTGGAAGAGGAAAACTGGTTTAGAATTATGCCTGGAGCCCTCTACCACGGCTAATTACACATTATTCCCGAGATAATTAACGTTTACTTAGAATGAACAAAATGCAAAGACAATTATGAATGTTGATTTTTTTTCATTTAAAACATATTTAGGTTGAATATATTTGACTAATAAACCAGGCTATATTCATGTAGGCTCAACCTAGACCCCAATAAATACCCCCCAGGAGATCATCAGGTGGTTTGTCAGAAGCAAGTATCAGAAAAGCCAGTGTTTCAGGAGATGAAGAATGGGAGCAGAGGGTCTGATGGTTTCTGATTCCTTTGATACCATAGTAATACAGATCAATTTGGCATGTCTTCCCAGGGGAAGTCTGGAGGCAGCAGAGAGAAGTACTTTCTCTCTTATTTAAACTCAGCCTTGAAAAACCACTCAGCTTATTATGAGTTCATTAGGACTTCAACAGCATGTTAGATAGTTCCTATGACAACCAGTTCCCAGTGTACCCTAACATCATCTCCTAGGTCCCCACAACTAGATATTAAACTGTCTGAAGGCAGAGCTGAGTCCAATGACCTCCATCTCCTTGGAGCCTGGCACAGTGCCTGGTTCATCAAAGATGATAATTCATGTGCTGAGGGAATGTCAGATGCTTGAAATGAATGAAGGAGCAGATAAGCCATAGAGCAGGCTTCTAGGTGTCTTAGACACTTTTCTCATTGCTGTGACAATAGCAACTTAAAGAAGGAAGGGTTTATTTTGGCCTACAGTTCAGGGGGATAGAGTCCATCCTGGTGGGAAGGTCATGGTGGCAGGAGCATGAAGCAGCTGCTCACATTGAAACCACAGTCAGGAAGCAGAGAGATGAATGCTGGTTCTCAGCTCTTTTTATTTTTTTCTTTCTCACTTTTATTCAGCTGTAATGATGCTGCCCACACGTAAGGAGATTCTTCCCACCACAATTAAACTAATCTAGAAACTCCTTCATAGACAAACCCAGACATTTGTCTGCTGGGTGGCTCTAGTTCTTGCCAACTTGACATATAACATTGGGTGTGTAGGATTCTTCCTAGAACATATGAACTGGATGTTGAAAAGATCTGGAAAGAGTGTGAACAGAGATATTGTTTGTGTCCCACCCTGAGTAGCATCTAAATGTTCTAAATAACTGCCTCTATAAGTAATTCCAAATATTGGAAGTAAAGTTGGGCGTTTCTTTGGAATAACACAGGAGAAAAACATGGAATGGAAATCGGATCCCTTAAACATGATAAGACCCGGTCAGCCTCCTGCTCCTGATATAGAAGGGGCTTGGGAGGCCACTGCCCTCCCCACGAGCTAATGACAGTTCAGGTTGCAGGGAGGGGGAGTCATTCTCTTCTGTGGCTTTGTCATTGGTGGTGATAGAAATGAGAACAGTGAGACCAAGGTGGGTAAAGGAGGGAAGTATGAGGTACATATGTTCAAAATGCAATATATATGTATGAAAATGTCACAAAACAAAACAGGCACACACTGCAAAAGGAAATAGATACTTAAACCCCCAGAACCAACATGTGAAGGTTTTCCCTTCTCATAAGAGAGGGAAGCAAGGTCATCCTACTTAAAGACAGATCATCTACAGACACACCAGACTTCCTTCCTTCAACTCTGTGTGTGTGTGTGTCCACAAATTGACCAAACAGAAACATTTATGCAAAATGGAAATGTCATTATGCTGATGAAATTAAGTGTTCTTATGCCAGTTAATAAATACATACAAAGTGCTAACAGTTCTAAACATTTTTCCCAGAGGGTTTTTTTTTTTTTTTGTCCACTTAGAACTGAAATCTGATGTGTTCACAAGAACATTTCCCAAGGTCTGTGTTAACTTAACCGATTGCTCTCCCTTCTGTGTTTATAAGTTGTGTGTTTTTAACTAGCAGTTATAAAATAAAATAAGGTTATTTTAAGCAGGGCTGCAGCATGTGGTGAATTGAGACAGACTGCTAAGCAAAATGTGCTGTCTGTATGGATTCATCAGCAGTACCCTCCTTGGGGTAGTTGTAGCTGATGGGAAAGTCACACTGAACAATAACTGAGCTAATAGCAATGTATTAAAGAGCCAGGGTGATGGAGACAGACACCAGGGATACTCAAAAATGTTCCACAACAGAAATCTAGAAGCTTCTAAGAGCTCAACACTAAAGCCGAGGTAAAATTCACCTACCATGTTGCAGGGAACTTTGCGGAACAGGGGGAAGATCTTAAGAGCCATTATGAATCCCTCCCCCCACAACCAATGACTGACTGATGCTCTCATAATACATAGCCCTCCATCCAATGGAGCATTCCAGCAATCCCACTGAGGAGGGCCTTCAGGGGAATCGGGGCAGGGAGGAGGGAAACAGTGGTAACAACACATAACTTGTTCATATAAAGTGTCTATTTAATAATAAAACATATAGGGCTGGAGAAATGGCTCAGTGGTTAAGGCACTTGGCTCCAGTGTCTAAGGCCCCCAGTTGTTCAATTCCCCAGGACCCACATAAGCCAGACCCACAAGGTGGTGGCCCTGGTACACTCTCTCTCTCTCTCTCTCTCTCTCTCTCTCTCTCTCTCTCTCTCTCTTTCTCTCTCCCTCCCTCTCTCTCCTCTGCTTGAAAATGAATAAATAAAATATTTAAAAATAAATAAATAAATAAAATAAAACATATATACATATATATACATGCCTTCTGTTTACTCATATCTTTTATCTACATACTTTTACCTTACATTCTATGTAACCATTGTATATCAATCTCTTTTAAATCAAATACTTAACATCCTTTCCAGTTTATCTTATTATAATTAACAAACAAAAACTTTCATTTAAAAAAATTATTGCAAAAATAAAAAAAAAGCAAAGGATTCGAGTGAAACCAAAGCAAGCAGGATCTTGCTGTCAGGATGTATCTTTCCTACCCGTTTCTTAATTCTGACAAAAAAACTTTAATATATGAACATATTACAAATTTGCCATATTCCCATCAGGTTACACTGTCGTATCCCCTCTTCTCACCCCATTCCACTGAAGGCCTTCTTCAATGGGGTTATCTGCATTCACCATAGGGTCAGGAATGCTCTAGTCAGTCCTTGTGGGGAGGACAGTGCCTCAGAGCACACCTTCCCACCCTGGAGCTCTTCTATTCTTTCCATCCACCTCTTCTGCAATGTTGTCTGAACCATGAGACTAGTCATCTCCTGCCTTGTTTTAATCAATACTTGTTTTAAAAAATAAACTGAGTAGTTGTTCCTACTCCTGCCTCAGCCTGCCAAGTGCTGGTATAAAAGGCATGTGTCCCCATAGCCAGTGACATTACCACCATCTGAATAAAGATTCCCAATATAATTCTACTGGAATAAAGAACGATCTTTTCCTTCATCTCACATTAAGCTTTGCCAACACTGTGATTCAATCCCCATCATATTAGCCCTGCTCCTCACCTGTTCAGGGAACAAGTCTGTGTGTGGACATTGATACTCTACAAGAAAGTAGATGTTCCTGGCCACACTGAGGTGTTAGCCTCTAAGTGAGGCAGGCACCTTGGAGGACTGACTCCTGTTTGAATGCACCTTTAAAGCATCCTTTTTTTATTTTTAGCTAAAATGTTATGATGCAAGCTGAGCATGCCCAGAAGTATTCCTGTCTATCACTTTAATCCCTATGACCTTAAACTGAGCAAGCTCAGAGAAAAGCCAACCCTATCCCAATAAAATTCTCTGCTTCCTTTGTCTCAGAAGGGTGTTGCTTTGGAAATGACTCCTGTCTTCTCCTTCATAATAAACCTGTCTCCATTCTTCAATGTCATGGATATGCTTATTTTGTTTGCACTCACCAACATGTGAATCGACTGAATTCAGTTACACAGGCACGGGCACACTAAGTTTAACTTGTAAGAACACCCTCTTGGTGGGAAAAATCCCAGGAGGATGATGGCAGGAAAAATCCCTGAAGCTTAGAGAGAGTGCAGACCAAACTCCTGCATACTTGTCATGGTTAAGGCCTCAGGCCCTCTCTGCCAATCACAGCCATCATTTTCCTGGATTTTTCCCTTAATCTCATCTGCCCTGGGAAAAGTATCTGTTATCCTTGTTCATTTGTTGGAATCGTAACCTAGAAGAAGTTTCAAGGAATAGATGAGAAGACCATCAACCATCTCCCCCTGGTAGAGCCCAGACGCCCAGAAACACAGGCCTGCTGATGCTGTTCTAGACAGATGTCTGAGGGCCAGACGGACTTGTCTGAATGTTGCTGGGACATTCTTTTCGGAGGAATAAAGAGACTCCTGAAGCCGCATAAACCCTTCCCATTCATACAGTCTTAAAACTACCATCCCATGAGAAGTTTCCTTTGGATTTTTAAAATCATAGGATAATCCAGCTCAGAGAAGCAACAGTTATCCTCAAAGTTGGTAGTCCAAGTTAAAGAAAATTTAAAGTAGAAGTCGCAGTTTAGGAATCTCCCAAAGTCAACCATCTTTTAACCATGCTCACAAAATTGAAGTCATCCTGATGTCCCTGGAATTTCACTCTTTGCTGGAACTTGGAACCCAACCAAAAGGTATCTTGGGAGGAATGGGTTTATTTTGGCTTATAGACTCGAGGGGAAGCTCCATGATGGCAGGGAACACGATGGCATGAGCAGAGGGTGGACATCACCTCCTCCACAAGCACTGCAAACAGCAGCAGGAAGGTGTGCCAAACACTGACAAGGGGAAGTTGGCTAGAACCCTCATAAGCCCTCCCCCGACAATACACCTCCAACAAGGTTCCAATACCAAAAGTGACATCAACTGGGGATCAAGCATTCAGAACACATTAAGTTTATGCAGGACACCTGGACCAAACCACCACAGTATCACCAAGCCTTAGGGACACATACGATGCTGCTCGTCTGCATGATGCAGTGAAGTTACTACAATCAGCTTGGGGGGCTCATGTGCAACAAATTCAATGAGAGAAAAACCAAAATAAAACCCCTTCGTTTCTGTGAGCTTCCTTGACATGCCCCCAGGTCCCAATCTACAGTCTCCGGGTTCACACACTGTTCATGGGTGTACTTGTGTGATACATTTTTTATTTTATTTTTTTCAGTACTGGGGTTGAAGTGGGGCTTCCTGTATATCAGGCATAAGCTTCTAATTTTTGAAAAAGGTCTCATTTTATTTTTGACCTCCCCAACCTGTTCTTCAGCAGCAGAGATGGTAATGGATTGGGAAAACTAGAAAGAAACAGGCAAAACTGGCTCAGAAGTTGAACTTTTACCTTCTCCCTGCCCTTCCCCCATCCCATCCTACCTGGAGCTCACTCTGCCTTTCTGCTGAGCCTTAAATGGCTTTATCCTTAAGAGACCTCCTGGGATGCTAAGAACCTCTGGCCACTCAGGGGCTTTGACATTCCTGAAAGGATTGTTATTTCCTTCTTGTTCATTTCTTGAATTCAATTTTTTTTAATGTAGAAAAAAAAAAAACAGAGAACTTTACATAACTGCCCTGGATTATTTTAGGAACCATTCTCTTTGCTACTAAAATTTCACTCACTTATTCTTTCATTTTATTCTAAGTATTTCCTGTTGACAAAATTACCCAGTAAAGATATTTCCTTTAAACAATGCATCTCAGTGAAGAACGGATAACTCCATCTCTTTAAAAATAGCTACAACTTCAAAAGTCACTAATTTTCATCCAAAATAAACTTATCTCCTCACAAAAATCTTTATTCAAGAAGAAAAGGGAAGCATGGCTGTGTGCTGTAGAGAAAACGCAAAGAAATCTCAGTTTCCTGGTCTGTTACAGGGGGGTGCTAATAGCTAAGAACCACGGCAAGGGTCTTTCAAAAAGACAGTCTTGGCATTTTTCAGATTAAACTTTTGGGGTTGGAGAACTATCTCAGTGAGGAAAAGATGCTTGTCTTGAGCTGGCCCATGCTCAGGACCCCAGTTCTGAGAAGGCAGAGACAGGAGGCTCTCTGAGGCTCAGTGTCAAATTCAAGGCCAATGAGAAGCCCTGTCTCAAAAAGAAAAGGTAGATAGCATGTGAGTAATAACAAGAGAGTTGTTCTCTGGCCTCCACAGGCACACACATCCATGTGCTCATGCACCAACACACTTATTTGTGCTTACATATATACATACACACAAACACAAAAGATGGAATGCTCTTTTTCTTTTCATTGTGTGTTCATTATATGTGATACTGTATTGCATAAGGAGATTTTTTTTTTTTTTTGGTTTTTCAAGGTAGGATCTCGCTCTAGCCCAGGCTGACGTGGAATTCACTATGTCATCTCAGGGTGGCCTTGAACTCACTGTGATTCTCCTACCTCTACATAAGGAGATTTTTATACAAATATGATTATATATGTATACATCTATATGTATGTATATATGTATACATATATACATATATGTATGTACATATGTATATACATATATGTATATTTATATATGTGTGTATATGTATATACATATGTATACATATATGTATGTGTATATACGTGTATACATATCTGTATGTATATATACGTGTATACATATCTGTATGTATATATATATACATATATACATATGTATATATATATGTATGTATGTATCCCATATTCCGCTTCTCTTCCCTTTCTCATCCTTTCTCTCTGTCCCCCTGGATTTCCTCCCATCCTCTCTGCGAAGGCCCACCGCCTTCCTCTTCCCAGGCCACTGCTCGGCTTCATGTCAGAGTGTCTCAGGGCCTAGAACTGCCATCTGCACATAACAGTCACAACAAGGTCTGTGGCATCAATTTGCAGACATAGGAACAGTGTCCGGTGGCAGACACGTGGAGTGATGTGAAAGCTGGTCAGGAGAGAGAAGAGAATGAGATCGGAGCACAGACAGCCACGAGGGGCCCAGGTCTGACTGCATTCTGTAGTCAGGCATTTCAGCTCCTTAAAACATTCTCACTTACAGGCTGGGAGGATGGCACAATGGATAAAGGACTGGCTGGGTGTCTGAGATCTGATCCCCAGAACCCACATAAGGCTGGTGTTTCTCTAATCCTGGTTTCTCTAATCACCTGCAAGGGACAAAGGGGTGAGGACTGGAGAGTCTGCCGTAAACACACAGGCCAGTTAGCCCGGCAAATGCAGCAGTGAACTTCAAGAGACCCTGCCTCAAACAAAGGAGAAGGCAAAGCCAACACCCAAAAGTTGTTCTCTGACTTCCACAAGGCATTTGCGTGCCTCCCCCCCCAACACACACATAAATATGCAAACCAAAAAAAAAATCAAATACCATTTATTTTATTTTTCTAAATGCAGCCACAAGTTTTATTTTCTTCCTGTCTCCTAACTAAGAGAGAGAAGGAGGAAACTATCAATAATATCTTTTTTTCCACATAGACCTTTCTAGGAGAGCTCCCCATCCCAGACCCTCCCACACAGGCACTCAATGAAAGTTAAAGGGGGTCTTTAAGGCCACGATATACATACGAATAACACAAAACCAACATCAATGCCCAATTACCCAAATGTCTTGCCAGGTAGCAGAATTTAACAGTCACAGGCTCTCTGGCAACCATCTCTTGTAGAGGAATTAAGGCAGCTGTGAATGTAGATATTCTTCCTGGACCTAACAGCCTCTCTCATAGTAATTGAAAGACTTTCCCATTATCCAACAGTCAGGGTCAACATGGCATGGCTGAACCATTTCATTTATCGAGGGTTGCTTAGCCTGACCCAGGCATCCCCTTATGTTTCCATGGAGCTGATAAGTGGCTCCTCACACAGGAGAGGCCTCAAGGTGACATTTCCCAAATGGCTCTTTGAAGGGAGTCAGACCTGGGTGATTGGCTCTGTTTACAGCCTAAGATATAGATGTGAGTATTATAGAAGAGGGAGATGAGAGGGGTCAGGCCCATCTCCCTGTTGGTTCAGGGAGAGTTGTATCCAGGAGCCCCTGAAGCTGGGGGAGTTGGAGCCCAGGGCCTTTAAGGTACTGTTTTCAGAGAACTTCATGAATGATTTCCGTGAGTGTGGGGGAGGCCAGCATGGAGCTGGCTGATGAGTCATTCGCCACCACACAGATGTTAGCACAAAGAGTTCTCTTCATTCCCCACACACAGTGTTCTTCTGGATGGGTCCAAGTGGACCTATTTAGCAGTGAACTAGCTCTGAGTTTAAAGAGTAGAAATTCATATGCACTCTGCAGCTGAAGGGCTGGAAATATTTAGGAAGGTCTGATTTGTATGTAAATTAATTTACTCTGCCATATTTCTAGCTGGTACTTTTCCCTGGGTCCCTATTCCCAAGAGAAACTTGGATCAGTGCAGACTCCCACTCTGGCTTCCCTTACACCAGCGCACCAAAATGGTCTAGTGAAGCCGGGGCTCAGAGAATCGCATGGTGATGTAGGAGACAAATTGCTCTCAAGTCAGTATCTCCCAAGATTCCATAAACATCCAGGAATTCCTGGGAGCAATGAGGTGTTTTCAGGATCTTGGCATCTCTTAGGTTCTCCAGAGAGACAGAACCAATAGGATGATGGAAGTAGATGGATAGATAGATGATAGATGATAGAAAATAGATGGAAAGAAGATAGGAAGGCAGATAGATAATAGATAGATGGTAAGATCTATAGATGATAGATAAGAGAATAGATATAGAGATGATTGGTAGATGTTAGATAGATGAGAGAGGTTATAAGATAGATAGATAGATAGATAGATAGATAGATAGATAGATAGATAGATAGATGATTGATAGAAAGAGATGATAGATATAGAGAGATGATATAGAGATAGATAGATAGATAGATAGATAGATAGATAGATAGATAGATAGATAGATAGATAGATAGATAAATGAGAGATAGATAGATGATAGACAGACAGACAGACAGATAGATAGAGAGAGAGAGAGAGATGATAGATAGATATAGAGAGATGATATAGAGGTAGATAGATAGATAGATAGATAGATAGATAGATAGATAGATAGATAGATAGATAGATGTTGATAGAGATAGAGATAGATTGGATAGATAGATGATAGATATAGATTGATAAAGATGATAAATAGATAGATAAATAAAGATGATAGATAATACATAATCCTAACTGAGAACACACATGGGAATAGCAAAGGAAGGGAAGGTGAGAGGAAGGGAGGAAAAGGGAAGGAGGAAAGAATGTTCTCTCCAGGAAAAAAAAAAACAAAAACAGTAACCATAAACCTTATTCCATTTGGGGAGGAAGAGCAATCTTTCTCTCACTTCTGTCCCTCCATCTTTTCACATCACCATAGGTATTAAGGGTCAGTTCTTAAGATCATAGACAATAGCTGTTACAGCCAGAGAAGGGAGTGCAGGGGTAGGTGAAAGTGTTTACCAATTTCCTCACTATGACCAAGATAAATAAAAGGGTCAACAGAGGGAAAAAAGACTTTTTGACTTCAAGAGTTTAGGTCTACAGCAGCTGGCTCCATTCTTAGGCCTGTATGTGGTAAGCCCCCCCCCCACACACACACACACATCCACCCACAAACATATTAACCTGCATATATATGTGCATGAGAAATACACATACCAACAACAATATATCTTAAAGTCCAGGGCAACAGATGTGCATCTCCTAGCACTTTCATGAATGTCGCACCATGAAGACAGGAGCCTGTCCTGCTCACCCTCGAATGCTGAATGCCAGGCACATCGTGAGCTTCATAAATTTTTTGCCACATGGAATGCTGGATGGTTGGATGGATGATCTGTGGTCCATGTCCTCATGGTATCTACAATACAGGTATTCCTAAACTTTTCTCTCACAGAACACTAAAGCCATATTAATGGTTTTCCCCCATAAATTTTGGGGAAAGTTCAGTGAAGAAAACCCTTGAGAAACCCATACCACACCAAGGAATATCATACTTTGTCTGATTCTTTGAGAAACCCTCACCTGTGTTCTGGGGGTGTGACTTTCTTTCTAAGCACCTCTGCTTCTCTTAATCCTCTCTCTCAGTCTCTCTCTCAGTCTCTCTCTTTAGATAGATGATAGATAGATAGATAGATAGATAGATAGATAGATAGATAGATAGATAGATAGATAGATGATAGATAGAGATAGGTATAGATATAGATAGATATAGATAGATATAGATTAGATATAGAGATAAAGATAAAGATATAGATGATATAGATATAGATATATAGATATTTAAACTCTGCTTTGTAAAATAAAGGCTAAACAGACACATCTGTAAGGACACTGGAGACTTACACTTCTAGAACTAAATATAGCTGTTCTTAGGCACTCAGTAAGATAATCAGATGAAGGAAGACCTCAGACTTATCAGACTTGCTGTTTGCAACTGTACAAAATTTACTGCCCATGGTATTCATTCATTCTACAAGTACCCATAAATTACCACTGTTTTGCATGGCCTGATCCAGGGCCTGGGGGTATAATGGAAGCAAAAAAAGCAAAGACTGTTCCCTGGAGAGTACAGTACAGTAGACAAGTCAGAGAATGCTGGGGTCCAAATCTGTGTGTTTAACCTGAATCCCCAGTGTGACTGCATTAACTGGTAGGACCTTTGGGAAGGTAACTAGCCCATGAAAGCTATTTTGCTCTTAAAAAAAATGGTCTGTTGGTGGGTTGGAGATATGGTTCAGTGACTAAAGCACTTACCTGCAAAGCCTAATGACCCAGGTTCAATTCCCCTTACCCACATAAAGTCAAATGCATAAAGTGGTGCATGCATCTGGAGTTTGTTTGCAGTAGTTAGAGGCCCTGGTATACCTATATTCTCTCTCTCTCTCTCTCTCTCTCTCTCTCTCTCTCTCTCTCTCTCTCTCTCTCTCTCTCTCTCTCTCTCTCCAAATAAATAAATAAAATATTTTTAAAAGAAAGGGTATGTGTTTGCCCTGTCCCATATGAGGGCACACAGAGGTGCCATCTATGAAGGGCAAAGTCCCCAGCAGATGCTAAAATTCCTAGTACCTTCATCTTGGCCTTCCCAGCCTCCAGAACCAAGCAATAAGTCATAAATTACCTGTTGCAGTCATCATTCTAGTTGCTGCGCAGGAAGAACCCAAGCAAAAGCGGCTTGTAGAGGAATGGGTTTATTTGGCTTACGGATTCAAGGGGAGACTCCATCCTGGCAGGGAAAACGATGGCATGAGCAGAGGGCTGGCCATCACCTTTGCCACAGCACTGCAAACAGCGGCAGGAAGGTGTGCCAAACACTGGCAAGGGGAAGCTGGCTTATAACCCCATAAGCCCGCCCCCAACAACACAGCTTCATCGAGGTTGTAAAACCCAAACTGCCATCAGCTGAGGATCGATCTATCAGAACACATTCATTTGTTTGTGGGGGACACCTGGATCAAACCATGACAGTCC
>PVHP010045773.1:0-13369 GCA_004024765.1 Zapus hudsonius | reverse complement strand
GAACAAGGGACCCACAGCCACAGCCATTCAACCAACTCAGGATAAGCCCAATGTGTTTGTGTTTTTCAGGATGCAACGAGAGAGCTGTGGCCCATCTAACCCTACCAACCAACCGTAGGCTGATGGATGAGATCCTGGCAAGAGAGGAGCCACCACAGTCATATCGGGGAGGATCCATAGGGAACCCAGCAGACAATGAATGATGAACAAGGGACCTATAACCACAGCCATTCAATCAACACAGGATAGGCCAATGGGACAGAAACCAAGGATTTTCGACACAAGGACCTCTAAGCTCGCAACCTTAAAGCAGCCTTAATACTCACCCACCACGACTCAGGGAACTGAGCGGAAGAGGGGGTGGAAAGATTGTGAGAGCCGTGGTGGGGGAGACTGTCCGGAGGCATGGCACCCATCAGTAACAACACACTTGGGCCAGGAAGACCGGGATGAGTACTAAGATATCCAGGATCCCTTGCCACAAGGACTAATCCAGACAGCCCACGGAGGAGGATATCCAACTGATCAGGGATGGGGAGGGGGGGAATTGGGGAATTCGGGATAACAACTCATTATTTGCCCACTAAATAATGTAACTCATTATGGACAATAAACATATATTTAAAAAAAAAGCAGCGTTGAAGAAGAAAAGAGGCCAGACAGTCACCCTGATGCAGGGGTAGAAGTTTCACAGAGATTGATACAACGCGTTCCCTCGCTTAGGTCAGGAAAATTGTGTCGGACTTTGACATGGGCAGACAGACTACCCTGTGTCTTCTCCTGGCCTTCTCATTTAGTACCTTTCTCCCCGGCATCTGCCTCTAGGGTTCTGCACCTCCCAGTGTGTGTGAACCTGCCTGCACCTTTGTACAGTTTGGGTAACTCACAGTGATTTCAATTATTCTTGTTCATGGAAACATGGCTGAATTTTTTCCCATGGAGAGGAATTCATCCCCTATCATCCTCCTTAGGGAATGACCCATATGAGGGTTTGAAAATTAAACGAGCCTCACACGGCTTGAGTACTTGGTCCCCAGCTGGTGGCAATTTGGGGAAGTTGTAGGAAGTGGCAGAGGTGTGTCCCTGGAGGTGGGCTTTGGGCTGATCCAGCCCAGTATGCAGATGGCTTCCCTCCTGCTGCGTGGGCACAGGACCCTCAGCTCTGGCCATGCGTTCCTGTCTCGTTGAAACCATTAGCTGGAAAATAAACCGTTTCCTTCCCTGTGCTGTTTCTGGTCAAATGTTTTGTTCTAGGAATGAGAACAGTTACAGTTCGTTTTGTGTTAACTATTAAATTCACCTTGGTCTTAGATTGTCCTCCTGTGACAGTGTTGGGGACTCTCTTGGAAACTGCCCCTCCCCAGCCCCCCCCCTAGAATCATGGACCCTGCGTATTTGTGTGAGTCATAATTTTACTATTTTAACCTAAAATAGATGTTTGTAATTTTCTCATGAAAATGAAACTCAAGGACACACTATTTTGTCTAGAGTTACTAGTTGAGATTTTTTTTGTATGAGTGGAGGGAATACCTGCCTGTCTTTGCAAGCCCGGGGAGCAGGCATTATTGGCTTCCTTTAAATCTTAAGTGTTGGAGAAGTTTGTTGAAGTATCCCTTAAGGAAGACAGAATGTAGGCTGAAGAGCTGTGTTTACAGGGTGAACTCAGCAGTACTGCTCACAGCCGTGGTGAGAAATGGATTCTCTCCGCATGCATTTTTCGTCTGACTGCAGGAAGGACAGAGGCTATATTTATCTGCTGGGCTCTGATTTCAACCACTCTATCCATAAAGGGAAAATGATGTTGACAAGCAAACCGAGCTGTGGTCAGTGTTTTCTCTCCATATCCAGAAAACTCTTCTTTCTACAAGATGCGGTACCCCTTCCAGGTCTCATTTCCTGGACGTGTCCCAGAAATAAATCCACCTGATGGACTTTAACCTTGGGGGGAATTTGCCTTTTGAAAGCCAGATCACCAGCTCTCACTTTTCCCTCACGGTTCTAAGTATCTCCTCTCACACTTCTTTTTTTAAAAAATATTTTATTTATTCATTTTCAAGCAGAGAGAGATTGAGAGAGAGAGAGAGAGAGAAAGAGAGAGAGAGAGCACCAGGGCCACCACCTTGTGGGTCTGGCTTATGTGGGTCCTGGGGAATTGAACCCAGGGCCTTAGGCACTGGAGGCAAGTGCCTTAACCGCTGAGCCATCTCTTCAGCCCCTCCTCTCACACTTCTGTCTCTAAAGGGATCCTTGTGGGTAGCCATGTGAACGTGGCCCCATGTTCTCATGTTGGGAGACCTAGGTATAGATTTCAATTGCTATTCCTTGAGACTTAGGAACGGAATTTCTGGCCAATTTTCAGGTTGAGGTGTGAGCATCCATTTGTTGTCCCTCTCTGTGTCTGACTAAACGCCCTGGGACCATCAGATAAAGCCTTGGAAGGTATGACCTTAACAGAAGGCTAGCTTCCATCAGTCCGAGAGCTCAGGTTGTCCTCAGGTAACATCTAACACTACAGCAGAGGTTTCCCACGGTGCCATAACCTGATGTGTTTAAAGTGTTTATGACCTGATTATTTTCCCTGAAGGTCAAAGCTCATGCAAACACTTCCACAAAGGCAAACATCATTCAGTGCAACATGAACCCGTGCGTGTTCGTGTGTTCACAGGTCATGACATCATTCAGTGCAACGTGAGCCTGTGTGTGTTTACAGGTCATGATGTCACTCATAGTTGGTTTAGAATTTAAGTAATGTCTTATTTGCTTTGATGTAAGATCTCATTGCCAAAGAAACCACAGAATGTCATCACACAACACCAAGAGACCCTGCCAGATCCAGAATGGTAACCATCCCCCAGATGGTAGCATGTGCAGTGCTGGAAGGTGATACTCAAGCTTCCAGCAGAAATTGGTCAATGATATTTGGAGAAAGCAGAGACCACTGATACACAATGCAGACCGGTGTCACAAGAATGCTGAGCACTCGGCTATGGAAGAGACCAGCAAGTCAAGAAATGCTCATCTGTGCAACAGTGGCACTAAACCAAGGAGGGTAATCAATGGCTTAATGATTGGCTAAGAGATCCAATTAGTGACAAGGAACCCTTAACTGGAACTGGGATCCATGGCAAAAATCCTATGGGGACCAATAACTCGGGCTCCTAGGAAAAATTCTCACCAGAAGAGAGCTCCAGAGAGGCTCCACCCATTAGGAGCTAGCCAAAATAACAATGTTGTCTCATTTAACCTATACTGGTATCTCACTCTCCAATGGAGATTCTGTTTGTATTTTTCAGAAGGCAGTGAGAGAGCCTGGGACAACCCAATTCTGCCAACAAGACATTGGATGATGGCTGACATCCTGGCAGGAGACAAACCACCCCTGGCCTTCACACAGGGCCCAAATGAAACCTATGAGACAGAGATGAGACAAACTGGAGACCAATCACCACAACAAGTCTGATAACTCATGAAAGGTCTTTAGAGACAGACACCAATGATACCCAAAACAAGTAAGGACAAAGTTCCAGAGATACTTAAGATCTCAACAATACAGCAGATATAAAACTCACCCACCATGACTCAGGGAACTGAGCAGAAGAGGGGGTGGAAAGAATGTAAGAGCCATGGTGGGGGAGAATATTCAGAGATATTGCCCTCCTCAGCCACAATATACAAAGGGGGGGGGACTGGCTATCTCTAGAGCAACTCATAAGCCCCTCCCCATGAAGAGATCCAGTATGCCCTATGAGGAGGACCCTCAGTGGTTTGGGGACACAGAGGAGGGATATGGGGGCGCCATCATAAGATTTGCTCATACAAGGTATCTATTGTGGATAATAAATATGTTTTAAAAAAAGAAAACGAAAATCTAACAGGGCATACAACTGATCTCAGTGAGAAGTGACATGCCATTTCTGCTCGGTGTTATTGTCCGTGTGCCCCTTGGAAAGGACGTTCCTTGGGGCTGGGGTACTCACTCCAATGTGGAAAACAATGGCGTTACCATGGTAATGGGCACAACAATCACAGACTGCTCTTTTTTGTCCATGAGATTTCTTAACGTAAAATACAATGTCAAAATTTCAAAAACCAGCAAAGGGGAACTATCTGCACCAAAATTAGGAAGGAAGGATAGCAACAGTATCGTTTAATTAACACATGAAAAATGTGTGAAACTATCACATTGTCTTCAACCGCCCGATGCTCAGTCCACTGCCCTGTACGTTCCTAGTTTCTTCCCTTTCTGCCTCTGAGGTTTCTCTGAGACTTGCTTTGGCCAATGGCATGTCAGTAAATGAAATGTAACTGCTGTTTCCTAGGTCACGTGATCCTTGGCTTGGTTGGTCTCTACCTTCTGGAGTAGAGTAAGCGAGTTGGCCAGAGGTAAGTGAGGGGCACTTGGGAAAAGCCTGAGGCAATTCCAGACAAGCCAACAACCTACAGACCCCAAATATAGGAGAAAAGATAGTCAAGACCATTGCTTCTCAGCCCAGCTCAACAGAAATGTCTTTCTGACCCACATATACCCTTGGGATAAATGCAAATAATGGCTGTTTATAGTCAGTAAGGTTTGGGGCAATGTGGCCAGCAGACATCAATGATGGATGGGTCTTTACCGATGTGATCTATTCTAGTCTTGTGATTAGCCATAATAAATTATTGGATGCCATCTGGTTTCCACAGAGTTTCCAGATAATTCCTATTTATTTATTTATTTATTGTCCATAATGAGTTACATTATTTAGTGGGCCAACAATGAGTTGTTATCCCCAATTCCTCATTGCCCCCCTTCCCCATCCCCAATCAGCTGGATCAGTCCTTGTGGCAGGGGACTATGGATAGCCTAGTATTCAGCCCGGTCCTCCTGACCCAAGTGTGTTGATACTGAGGGGGGCCATGCCTCTGGATAGTTTCCCCCCCCACGGCTCTCACCATCTTTCCTCCCCTCTTCCACTCAGTTCCTGAGTCGTGGTGGGTGAGTATTAAGGCTTTAATGTTGTGAGCTTAGGGGTCTTTATGTTGAAAATTGTTGGTTTCTGTCTCACTGGCTTATCCTGTGTAGATTAAATGGCTGTGGCTGTGGGTCCCTTCTTCATCCCATCATTCTCTGCGGGGTTCCCTATGGATCCTGCCATGGCAGTTTGATAGAGGAATCAGCATGGGCGTCTATACCCTTCCTTGCCGTCCATCACTGGGAAGCACAGACTGTCCTCAAAAAGCACAAGGCCCCAATTTCATTATTCACCCCTTCAGAGCTGTGAGGATAAGAACTGGGTTTGTCCAAGAAAACCCTAAAGGGTTGCCCAGAATGTCTCCGGGCCACCCCAAGGATGTGGACGGTCTCTCCTGAGGAGGAAGCAGTGAGGTCTGAAAGGCTTAAACTGCCTGGTGTGGGGAGTATTATCAATGCAGATGCTCACAGCTGACCGGTTTTAGGAGCATCTCTCTTCCAATGGCATCTCTTAATCTGAAAGAAATCAGAACCATCCTGAAAACTTTATCGCCTTTATCACTAAGCATTAGGAGCTGCCATCCACTAAGTTTGCTGTTTCTGAAGCAGTGTAGAAGTTTCCAGAGCTCAGAAGAGGTTTTTGCAGGTCCTGAGACTATTTCACCATTCCTCCCAGCTACTCAGCCAGAGAAAAGTTAGGGGAAAACTCACCAATGAAAAAAAAGTCGAAACAATCAATCTGGGATGCACCTGATGGCGGTTTTCCCAAAGACATCCAGTTTGGTCTACAAATCCACCTCTGAGAAGCCTTCTTTAGCGGAGGACTGTTGTCTTCTGGCTCTGATTGTGTTCAAAGCCTCTCTCAGATAGCAAGAGTGGTCGCCTCAATAAAGACCAGGGTTTCTCTGCTTTCACCACTCCACACTATCCATGCTCTCCCATGTCTCTGAGGTACTCATTACCAGAGTGAGAAAATCAGTGTATTTCTAAAACAAATTGAAAACGCAATCATAGAAAACAGATCTTTCATCTAGGGTCACACAAACACTCTTTCCTAATCCTTCATCCACTCCCCCAAGCAGAAAGAGCCAGGCCTCTGTCAGAATAGGGGTCAGGCCAAGGTTCTGTCACACCATCTTGACACTGTTTCAAGGGAAAGGCTTGGCTTCCTTCCTTGTCCTGAAGCTTAAAACACCCACTGCTGACACATCGGCGTGCCTCTTAGGGGCCATCCAAACCTCGGCCCTGACCTATGGCTGCCATGTTTCCTTGAAGAAGGCTGATCCAACCAACTTCCTTACCATTTGTGCTCCCTGACCTCACGTCCTCACTTGTGAGACTTGCCAAGCCAAGATGCATATCTGGCCGGGCATCCACATGGCTCTCTTGGAGTTGGATAAAGGGTTCAGATGAGTGTAACAATGTTACACTAATCCACCAGCCTTTAAATGTGCCCACTGGTGGCTCACTGGGTTCCTTGCTTATTTTCCAAAATTAGGAGATCCAGGGCAATAAGATCACAGCACACACACACACACACACACACACACACACACACACACTCTAGCACATAGTGCATCTATCAGGATGGATCACCCTGTGGTTGAGTTACTCCATGAATGGTAATGTATCTGCAGTGGTAGACTGTCTGACCCATGACTACAGGAAGACTAACCTTTCCTACACCAGACACAGAGACCATGAACTGTCCTGCAGAGGCCAAGTAACCCAACATTCGACCTTCCCTTACAGGACTCTTCTCCCATGGGATTCTCGGTGTCTTCCGAATTGAGCTGCTTTTGTTAGCCTCCATTTCTGGGATCACATCAAGTGTCTCTGTCATAGTCAGCCACAGGCAACTGGGATGAATCTCCAAACCAGGCACAGTTATGGGAGGAAAGGATTTATTGAAGCTACAGATCCAGGGGAAGTTCAGTAATAGCGGAAGAGGCTGACCCTCTTTCACAGGTCCAAGCAGAGAGAGAAACCCATTACCACCACATACACACAAGAGCAGGGGGCTAAGGAGAGAATGTCTTTCCCTTTATGTAGCCTCAGGGCAGGGTCTTGCAACCCTACCTCAGACTTAATGGCTTCCCGAGTCTCTGGAATTTCCTTCCTGCACTGCCCACACAGGAAAGGATGCTTACTTCCAGCTCCTTTGAACTTCTTTACATCCTGCCCCCTGCTTACTGAGAGGCTGCCTTCCTGTGAACATCCTCAGAGACCCACCCAAGATTACTTGAAAGGTCAAGTTGATAACAAAATTTAACCATTACACTGTTAAACTTTGGCTATTTGCTTTTGTACAAGTGGGTCTATTAAAAGGAGACCACCATCTCCTGTCAGGGGCGAAAGCCTTTGGGGGCATTTGGAGGCCCCCCCTGGCTGAGTCTTGGACAGCACCTGACAGCCTGCCAAGAGGGGCTTGGCTTAATGAGTTTCAGGAGGCGATCGCGATTGGCTATTAGGCACAGGTTCTTATCATTAGCCCCCTGATTGGCCAGGAAGCTCTATATATTCTGCCTCATTCCCCGCAATAAAGGACACACGTTCGTCAACCCACAAGCGGTGTGCGTGTGTATTTGTGTGATCACTGCCCCCCGTGGGCGACGGGCAGTGATAACCTCCAAGTGCAGGAGAGAGTCCGTTTTTAAGGAGAGTACCATCTCTGAGCCCACCAATGTCTCATGGGCATTTCTTCAACATCTGATTCATTACAGAATTCCACGTCTCGGCATTATCTGGTCTTTTCTTCTTAAAATAAGATAGTCTCGTGCAAAATTCTTACATTTTCCTACCTAAGTGTTAAAAATCTTTGCTTCCATCATTGAGAAATGAAATGCACAAGAATATAGGGTTTCCACATTTATGATAAACTTTCATTTTCTCCCATTTTCAGTGAGTCACCAGGGCCTTCAGCTGTGCCCTCTGACCCCCACTATCTAGGTGACGCTCGCTCCTGGGTAATAAATCTCCGGGACTCTGGCAGGATAAGGGGCACGGGCATTTAGATTATGAGTCCAACTTCTTTGTAAGCACAACTTGAAATAAGTCTCTTATTAACCTTGCCTTTATCTCTCCAAAAGCTCCCAAACTCTGCTAATTTCTGGCTTTAGGGGTGGGGTGGGGAGTGGGACATGATGGAAAAAGAATTTGACTTTACTCCCTGGAAACTTAGGACCCAACTTTTCACAGCATCCTCAGTATTGTCCTTTCTTTGGATAAGTATATATATATATATATATATATATATATATATATATATATATATTTTATTTATTCATTTTCAAGCAGAGATAGATAGAGAGAGAGATAGAGATAGATAGATAGATAGATAGAGAGAGAGAGAGAGAGCACCAGGGCCACCACCTTGTGGGTCTGGCTTATGTGGGTCCTGGGGAATTGAACCCAGGGCCTTAGGCACTGGAGGCAAGTTCCTTAACCGCTGAGCCATCTCTCCAGCCCGAATAAGTATATTTTAAGAAATCCTTTACCCTCACTTTTGTGTGGTTTCTCTGATGTGCTTATTCAAACCACCATTTGAATCAAAAGTCTCATAGCCACACAACACACAAGATCACATTGACTTTTTTTTATCCGAAAAAAAAATCACAAAAATTTGGTCACTACACTCAGGGACTTAAACTAGAGGAATAGGGTAGGTGTACCTAGGTGTTTTCCACAGTGTGCCCTTCCCCAACAGCAGCAAATACAATCGATCCGAAGGTATTATTCTTAGAGCCTCCTACCAGGATCCTAGTCAATAAGTCTGCTAATTTGTTATTTTTTTCCAGAAGCTCCAGTCGGTATAGACTCCACAGAAAAAGTGAGCTCAGAGGTAAAAGGTTCCAGTTACAGGAATGGCAATTAAATCTTGCACCGCACAGCTTCGCTGTCATGGAAACAAGTTATGAGGCGACAGCTGCTGGCTCTGACCTCATTTCTCATCAACGGAAAATATACACGAATATCTCCACTCTCTAAAATGCAACACGGTGTAGGACAGCAATGCCAGCAAATATATATATATATATATATATATATATATATATATATATATATATATATATATATGCAAGGCTTTTAATGTTTGCATGTCATGTAGGCTCTTCCTGCAAATTAAATAACTTTATGTTATGGTCAAAGAAACACTTTGAAGTCACCCATTTTTGATAAGTTTTCAATATTTGGTTAATAGGATTTCTTCCCACAGGACTGAAAGGGGAAATGGATTCTCTGGCTGTGTGAGTCTTATGATCCACTTCGGGTTTCTCAGAAAGCAGTTATTTCTTTTTTTTTTTTTTGCCAAGTTAGATACTTTAATTTTTTAAAAATATATATTTATTGTCCATAATGAGTTACATTATTTAGTGGGCAAACAATGCGTTGTTATCCCGATATTTCTAAGGAGAAACATTCTCCAACGCTTGTTTTCAACACTGTTGTTTCCAGCATCTGTTTGGACTTTTTAAAAACTTTATTTTGAATCCATTCCTCTGAGTTTTTGAAAACGAGAAACTGCACTTGCTCCGTATTCAGTCCGTGTGACAGAAACCTTCAAATTACACTTTGATTTTTTTTCACCTGCCAGTAAGTATCTGGGCGATGGCTGAGGGTGGGAGGAAGGTTTTCTTGACTGTCGTGCAATCTACAGACAAACCTGCTCCCACTTAAATTAACCTCTGTGAAGATGGAGTTACGATGCAAAGAACTGTAACTACAGGAGCAAAGACAGGAGTTTGCTCAGTAACAGCAGAGTCCCTTTGAAGGCCACAATAAGTTAGACTTAATTTGATTTAGGGACTTGTGGTGGTTTGAATCAGATCCCCCCCTCTCCACAATAAACTCATTTATTCTGAATGCTGGGTCCCCAGCCAGTGGCAGTTTGGAAGGTAGAGCCTTGCAGGAGGAGGTGTGTTGTTCAGGGTGGGCTTAGGGATGGTATAAGCAGTTCCCCCTTGCTAGAATTTGGCTCATTCTCTTGCGGCAATTTTCCACCTGCTGTGGCAGAGGTGATGTCCAGCCTCTGCTCAGGCCATGCTCTCTCCTGCCATCATGAAACTTCCCCTTGAAACTGTAATCCAAAGTAATCCCTGATCCTCTAGCCTTGGGGCAGGGAGAATAGGTGTGCACCACCTTGGTAGCTTTTGACAACAAATTCCTACCCGTAGAGGAAAGTGTGATGCCAGAGATACAGAACTCACACTCTATGTTCCAAGAGAAGATGGGAAAGTTGGGGTTTATCAGCTTAATAAAAAGAAGGGGAAAATGTTTGTTCTTGACTGGGTAGAAATGCGAAAAACCTCATTATTAGCCCTTGGGGTGCAAACACAAGCATTAAACGGGCAGATAAGCCAATGTCTCTAAATTTCTACCGAGAGATGTTTCCATGACATGAAACCTCATCTTGGGAGTGAGGGAGGTATGTGTGGAGTTCCCTCACTACCTGCATTGTAATGCTACTTCTCAGGGTTTGCGCTTGGTTTTAGAGCCTAGGCCTGCAGTCTAATCTATGGTCCTCAGTCTAATCTATGGTCCTCAGTCTAATCTATGGTCCTCAGTCTAATCTATGGTCCTCAGTCTAATCTATGGTCCTCAGTCTAATCTATGGTCCTCGGTCTAATCTATGGTCCTCAGTCTAATCTATGGTTTTCAGTATAACCTACGGTCTTTACTATAATTGATGGTCTTCAGTATAATCAATGGTCTTCAGTCTAATCTATTCCAACAAAAACAAAGAAACCCAAAAAATACTTTTTCTTATAATAACCCACATTGCCTAGCTGCATATTGGCACTGTGGATTTTATTCGAGGGTATCCTTTAGTATCTCAAAGAATAGTAAACATATTGCTATCATCATCCCTTGGAAAATCCAAGCCGAAAAGTGGGGGGTGTGGGGGTGCATGCCCTTAGGCGATGGTTGAGGAGGAGGAGGCAGAAGCAGGGAGTGGGGTAGATTAGGATGAAAATGGTCAATGAAAGGGCTTTTAGAAATCAAAGCTGTTACTCACGGCATATTTCAAATCATTAACAAAACAAAAAAAGTGTTAACCTAATCAATTCAGGCCATTTATTTATAGAAATTCTAGATTTTGGAAAGGAATTCATAAAACAGTGAATAAGGTTACTAAAGAAACCCTTTCGCACTTCACAAGAAGTTTCCCCCACTACCTGCGAATAAGCTAATTTCTTCCTTTCATATGAATTTGATATTTTTCTTTATCTGCATTATAATTCACTTTTGGATATGCTGTAACTATGACATTTTCAGAGCTGGCCTACCTTCTTTCTAATTAAGACTTGAAGGATTATTTCTGTACTTGTAACAGTTCGTTTCATGATCTTTTCCAAATTTCTGTGTGTCAAAAAATTATATTTCTAAGCTTCAAAAAAAACTGAATTTACATTCAAATACAACTCATTCTGCTGGAAAGAGGCAATTCTTTAAAACCATGGTTCAGTCCCACTTTAATGTGGAGACATAGGATTATGTCAGACAGATAAAGTGGAACATTTATTTTCAATGCAATGTATTTTTGCATAAGTCTGCACTTGCTAATGGCGAGCGATTACTTCTAATTCATAATGCATCAAACTCTACCAGTCTAGTCTTGGAGAAAGGATAGGTACCAACGATTCAAAAACAAATAGTACCATTTGTGAAAAAAAATATTATGCTTCACAAAAGACAGAAGATGCTGAATTATGAAGTATATTGAGAAGAGTACATTTTATACCTGCTATGCGTCAGGGGCAAAAGCCTTTGGGGGCCTTTGGAGGCACCCCCTGGCTTAGTCTTGGACGGCACCTGCCAGCCTGCCAAGAGGGGCTTGGCTTCATGAGTTTCAGGAGGTCATCCTGATTGGCTATTTGCACATTGTGCCCACAGGTTCTTGTCATAGACCAATAAATAGCTCCCTGATTGGCAAGGAGCTCTCTCTATATATTCTGTAGCATATCTGCAAGAGGGATGAGAAATGAGATCTGAGAGAGCAATAAAGAGAGAACGCATGTTCTTCCACCCATAAGTGGTGTGTGTGTGTGTGTGTGTGTGTGTGTGTGTGTGTGTGTGTGTGTATCATTGCCCCCGTGGGCGGTGGGCAGTGACAGCTATGTATGAAAATTCATCTAACACGATTCTACCTTTGTTTTCCAATACAACCTGTGGAAACACTTCCCTGTGTAAATGTAAACTGAGTCTTTGTGTGTGGGGGGAGGGGAACAGACATTTCTATCGCCCAACCAAGAAACCAGCTCAGAGACAAAGGAGTCAAAGACATGGACCACATGGATCATGTGTTGTGGAAATTGGAACAAATCAGAAAACAGCATCTGAGAGCTATGGCATAGAGCAAAACGCTCCTTGAGAGTCAGGCATCCCAAATGAATTCGATGCTGACCTTGGCTATTTTCTTCTTCTGCAATGACATCTCTTTCATAAAAATGTGGAAACTCAGTTTGCCAAGAAGACACGCACAGACAAGGTAACTGGAGGTCACCCTTGAAGAACCTTGGCGATGCAAGAGACGCAAGCATCGCTAGGTCTCTTGGGAAGAAGCAAGATTTATGGGAAAACTTCACAGCAGCTATGTCCTGAAGAAGCTTTGAGGCTCCCAGCACTTGCTAGCTCTGCTTCCTGACGCAGGTAACCACCACTGCCTGCCAACCAAGCCACAGATCCCTTCATGTCCCGATACCTGCCCTCCATCCACCAAAGGTTGTCCTGGATGAGCTGTGCACTTACACAAAAAAAGTCCTCGAAGTCTCCAAAGGCAGGATTTTTTCCCCCAACGGTTAATCAAAAGGTATGTCAAGCATTTGCTATAACTCATCGTTCTAAGCCTCAGGAGCTTTATAGATGCCTTCCCCCAGGCTGGTATCTTTGGGTGATTTTATTTGTAATGCTCTCAGAATTGAAGCTAAGCCCTTTGGGGTTTGTTTCTGCTTTTCCCAAAATCTATTTGCACTTGCTCTTAGAGCAATGTGAAGTGCCTTGCCCCTGGTCTAAGCTAGAACTCATTAGGTAGGATGCCTGTCTAGCGTGAATGCAGTCCTGGGTTTGACACCCGCCGGCAGGATGGCATCACCTGGGCATCTACAGGCCTGTAATCCCAGCACGTGGGAGCTGGAGGCAGGAGGAGCAAGAGTTCCAGGGCCGTTTCCCCTCCATAAATTCAAGGCCAGCCTAGGCTACATGAGATGCCTTATTACAATTAAAATTAAATTCCTCTTTATAAAGCTGTCACTTGGCACTTAGTCCCAGGTCCTCATGTCCCAGGCCCTGGGATTAGGAATATAAATAAGGACATCCTATTCAGAAAGAGAAGGCTGATTCTAGGGACATGGCTCAGTGGCTGAAGTGCTCCTTGCTCAAGCATGGGGACCTCAGTTTGAATCCCCAGAACCCGATTAT
>PVHP010045772.1:0-13530 GCA_004024765.1 Zapus hudsonius | reverse complement strand
AAACATAATTTTATCCAAATTATTTTGCGTGTTAAAAGTATGTTGCTTTACAATAGACCTAGGTAGTTATTATGATATTAAAATGTTTTACTATGTTCCTCAAAATCATACTAAGTTCATCCTGGCAAAAGTGAAACAGCTGACTATAAGTACAAAGATGAGCTTAAGGAGTAATTGAAATTAAGCAAAACTACATGGAGATTTTTTTTTAATTTGGGAAGGTTTTCCTTTTTTAACATTTTTTTATTGGAATAAAATTATATTTATTAACAAAACAACATACTCAGTATCATAAGTTATTAGAGAAAACCATTAAAACCAGGATGACATTCCCTTTTATGCATTGGATATTGGATATTGGATATTTCCCCCCCCCCATGGCTCTTACATTCTTTCCACCATTCTTCTGCAAATTTCCCTGAGTCATGGTGGGTGAGTTAAAGTTTGCATAATTATTAGGTTTTTACTCTCTGAATTTGTGCTTTGGACAATTTTGGGCGCCCTTGGTGTCTATCTCCATTATCCTTCCCTAGGGTATCTGCCTTGCTGTCAGAATAGCTCTTTTGCTCATCACACCACTTTCTTAGAAATTGTGTTAGGGCTCTTTGAGGTGGTTCATCTCCTGCTTGGGTGTCCCCCACCAACTCAGGTCCACTTGGTGGAGTTTGGATGTTCACAGTTCTCATTGATTTCTGAAAAATACAAACAGAATTTCCATTGGAGAGTGAGATCATTATTGGTTAATTGAGACAAACATATCTAGTTTGGTGAGTATTTGAAGGGTGTAGCCTTTCTGATGACCAATGGTTAGTGAGGACTTCCCCCTAGGAGATCTTGGTCCCCAGTCAAGGTTTCTTTGGATCCCCATACCAGTCAAGGGTTTCCTAACACTGAGCAGATCTCATAGCCCATTAGCCAGTTGTTGATTATCTACCTAGGTTGAGTGCCACTATTACACAGATGGGCACTTCTTGTCTTGCTTGTCTGTACTATATAGCAGTGTGTTCTGCATTCTCAGGCCATTGGCCAGTGTAGCCTGAGATTTTTTTAACTAGTAATCTTATTGCATTATAAATACCTAATTTATTGGGAATGAAATTATTTAGCAATAGATACACACTGGAATTGATTCCGTAAATACTAGTGAATGACTACTATGTACCAAGAACTTGTTCAGAAGACAACAGTAAACTCTTGTCCTCACAGGGATAATGCTCTACAATAGAAAAATAGATGATAAATAAATCAACAAGTAAAATATCAAAATAAACGTCAATGGGGATGAAAAAATATAGGGTGAAGTAGTGACTGAGGCAAGCTAGGGGTAACATTTGGCTACTTCAAGTTATATATTATGACAAAGCTGTATTGAGAAGGTAACAATTGGTATGATGCTTAAATGATAAGAAAGAGCCCAACATTTGAATATCTGGAAATAGAAGGGTTTTATTTATTTATTTATTTATTTATTTATTTATTTATTTATTTATTGTGTGTGTGAGACAAAGAGAGACAGAGACAGAGACAGAGAGAATATGAATGGCATGCCAGGGCCTCTAGCCACTGTAAATGAACTCTAGTTGAATGTACCACTTTGTGTGTTTGGCTTTATGTGGGTGCTGGGGAATTGAACCCCAGTCATTAGGCTTTACAGGCAAGTACCTTAACCAGTGAACCATCTCTCAAGCCCCTGACAATGGAAGTTCTATGTAGAGGAAAGAACAAATACAAAAAGCCAAAGTTTAGAATAAGCCAGGCATGATTAAAAACCATAGAATCCTAAGTGATTGGTAATTGAAGAGATGGACATTAGATATTGTGGCCCTTTGAATGCAAAATTGCCTCCATAGCTTCATGTGTTTGTGATTAAGATTCCTCCTCAATTATACCTGGGTGGCAAAGCTTTGTTGAATGAGGTATATTGCTGGTGGAAGGCCTTGAGGTTTATAATTCCAGCCCTACTGGGTGTTCATTAGCTTGCTCACTTTTGCTCTGCTGCTGGTATATGAAGATGTAAGTCAGTTGCCTGCTCTTCTATGTTTTCTCCACCATAATAAAATTTCCCTTCAAAAGTCTAAACCTGAAATATACCATTTCTTTCCATAAGGTGCTTTTAGTCAGGTGTTTTGTCCCAGCAACAAAAAGGAAACTACTGCAAAAGTTTGGTGTCAGGAAATGGAGTTGCTACTTCAACGAGCTTGACCATATGGTTTTCGTCTTCTGTAACTAGTTTGTGGGAGGAATAAAGAAAGATTTGGAACATTGTATTAGAGAAATCTTGTATCATTGTAATCAGAGCTTGATGGACAATTCTGATGAAAGTTTGAAAGACCAAAATGTGGACCTTGAATGATCTGCTTATGAGATTTCAGAAAGGAAAATAAAGCACATTGTTGGGACTGAGCTAGAACTAGTTTGTGTGATGTTCTATCAGAGAGGCTGGTTGTATTCTGCCCGTGTCCTGAGAACTTGATTATGATGGCTAAGTTTTTTGTCAACTTGACCTTTGTAGTCATCTTTGGGAGATCTTTGATGTTTTTAACACAAAGGCAGTGCTCTCAGTAGGGGAAAGGATGTAAGGAAGCTCAGGGGAGCTAGAAATAGACATCTTTTCCATGGGAAGGCAGTACAGAAAGGAAATTCCAGAGGCTCAGGGAGTAAACAAGTCTTGGAAGGGTTGCAAGACTCCATCCTAAGGCTATATAAAGGGAAAGAAATTCTCTCCTTTGTCCCCTGGATATTTGCTGTTCTGTTGTATATGGTGTGGGTGAGAGCCTCTCTCTCTCTCTCTCTCTCTCTCTCTCTCTCTCTCTCTCTCTCTCCTTGGATCAGTGAAAGGGAGCCAGCCTCTCTCACCATTATGGAACTTCTCCTGGATCTTTAGTTTCAATAAACCCTTTACTTCCATTAGCTGTGCCTGGTTTGCATATTCAACAAAGTGGTAAAAGTAATGGACTGGTATACTTGTTAGAGGAAATATAAGCACGTTCAGATTCTGGGCACAGAGACTGCAACTTTCTGTTGTGAATATTTAGGGGATTACCACCATTGAGGATGGGCCAATTGCTCTAGATTGAGACAATAGTAGTAGTTCTAATTCTTCTTAAATTAGGGGTCCTAAAGGAAGAATGCTGAAGGTGTTTCATGTTCCACAGTGTTTATCTCCCCTAGATCTACAAATTTGATAGTTTAGCCCACTTGGTGCTGGTTTGTAAGCATTAAGATGCCAGAAAGAAGGGCATGGAGTACAGAGTGCTCTGTATATGGCCACTGCACAATGTGGAGCAGTGCCATGGCAAGCTGCTCATCATGGCTCAGGTGGATCTGCCAGGAAAGCAAGAAGCAAAGATGGAGAGGGGAATTGCCCAAACTTTTGGAGCCCTGAGCATATCATAGATCCCAGAAGCCAGACATGGAGCTATAGGATTTATTGTTTTCCCTTCTGGTTTTCTATCTGGCATTGGTCCAAACTTTCCTTGATATGCCTTCCTTTTGCAGTGTGAATGTTTATTCTGTCCCATTATGTGTTAGAAGTATGTAACTTGTGTTTTAATTTTACAGGATTCATAGTTAAGTGACTGTTTTATGTTTTATGCAAGACTTTTGACTTTTGAATGCTGTTGGATTTGATTATAGGGACTTTTATAGTTGGACTGAATGCATTTCGAGTCATGAGATTCCCAAGAGTTTGTGTGGGCCAGAGGCAGAATGTGGTGGTTTGAATGTGAAATACCTTCCATAGCCTCATGTATTTTTATTAACCCTCATACTTGACACTCAGTTAGTGGAGCCTTTTCTGAAGAAGGTTTGTCATTGGAGATGAACCATGAGGTTGATTAGCCCAACCAATTGTGTATAGCTAACTCACTTTTGCTACTACTGCCAAGTTTGTGTGACAAGATGTCATGCCCAGCATCTGTCCTATTGTAGCAGGATATGCTGAGGATTAGAATTTAGATAATGCCCAGCAAAAATTCCAATGCACCCCCAAATTTAAGAAGTACCCAGATTCTTGTCTACAAAGTTAAAGAATTAAAAAAATTGACAACAAGATATTAAGGTATAGTGGAGACTTTATTTAAGGCAACATGGGGAGTTACAGAGTTCTCCAGTCACCGGTGTAGGGAGAATACATGGGGAGTTTAACAGAAATTATGCTGTTCAGCTAAACAAGCAGGAAAAGGAAAGATCATGAGAAGGAAAGGTTCATGTGGAAGAGAAATCCTGGGGAGACCTTACTGGTCCCTACAGAGTCAGAGGTCCTTCTTCTAGGATGCCATTTGAAAGAAAAGACAGAATTATCTGTTCAGTGAGTATTTCCTACCCCAAGTGAGCAGGGAGACAGGTGGTTGGTTCATACCTGAACAATCAGTTTTAGCACCTAGGTTTTAAGCTCTAGCTAGACACCTCCTACTCAAGGGGGGGTCTATTAAACTTGCCTGAAACTGTCACAGTTACCCCTCTTAAGAAATAATAACCCTACTGCTGTTAGGGTACCAGGGTGTGGAATCGGAAAAAAAAAAAAAAAAAAGCACCAGAAAGAAGAACAAACATGTTTAAGAAACAAGAATACCCATTTTTATCCTGCAGGAGGCAAGGCAAAGCTCCAACTTGGGAGGGGTTATGGAGGAGCTTGGCAACATTGTGTGGGGTCTCTCTCCTAAACTCCCACACTATCATGCTTTCTCTGCCATGAGGAAACTTCCTCTCAAGTCTGCAAGTTAAATATACCATTTCTTGCCATATTCTGCTTTTGGCCAGGTGTTTTTCTCCCAGCAATGAGTAGGTAATTGCTAGAGATATCATGACTAGGAATTGAGATTTTATTTTAAATATACTGAAAATTCATGGAAGAGATTCTCTTGGCATAAATTTTATAGGTCTTATGTTTAAAAAAATAATCTAAGCGCAGGAATTGAAGGACTGAATCCAGGTGGCAGTTTGTTATAATAGATCAGAGAATTGAAGATAATGGCTAGTTCTAGGGTGTTATCTATGAAAGCTGTTCATGCAGAAGTGGAAAAAAGATATATTCAAAGTATGCTGTGGGAGTAGACTTGATATGGTGGTTAAAGAAAAGACAATGAGCCAAGCATGGTAGCACATGCCTTAATCCCGTCACTCAGGAGACAGAGGTAGGAGGATCACTATGAGTTCAAGGCCACCCTGAGATGACATAGTGAATTCCATATCAGCCTGGGCTAGAGGGATACCCTACTTCAGAGAGAGGGAGGGCAATATGAAGAATGAATATGGGATTTTTGGTTGTGCCATTCAGTAAGAGCAGAGCAGAGATACCTAACTGGACCAAATGTGTGGTGGTAAGGGTTATACTTCAAAACTGTTATGTGGAACTTGTCTAATGTGAGATCTCTTAAAGCTTTTTAAATAGAAAAATTGATTGTGTATTTAGTCATGGAATCCCAAGAGTAAAAGGAATTCTGAGCAACTGAACCTGGCAAGATCACACATCCCCTTATATACAATATCACTATTCACAGGAGGATCTAAGACAGTCACAATGAGCAACTAATTCTATTACACTCTTCCTTTAGGCCTACCATTATTCTCTGAAATCTGGAACCCAATAGAATAATGCTATGCCTTCTTTTAAGTTATGATTTTAGGACTAACCATTTTTTCCTCTTATCCTATCAGCCTTCCTCCCTGTTGTTATCAGTTACTAAGATGAATCCTCCTCATTCAGCTCTGCACACATGCAAGCCCAATTTCACTAATTACATATTCTACATATCCCTGATCCTCCATTTCTATGAAATTCATAGCATGTCATTAGGAAATCCCCATGTATCTAATACCTCATCTCTCTCTCTTTCTCTCTCTCTCTTTCTTTGTCTTTTTCTGTTTCTTTAAATTCACATGATAAAGGTTTATTTCACTCATGTTACTAGAGATTTAAAGGTCCATCATTGCAGGGACCAACCAGGTGACAACTGCCTTCTCATTTCTGGAGCTCTCTAGAGAGTCTCCAGGCAGCCCAGGGAATCCTATGGTAAGAGGAGTGCACATATGACAGCTAAACAAGCTAGCTTGTATAACAGACCCACTCTTGAGATAATCTGTTAGGCCATTAATCCATGACTGAATTAATCCATTCATGAACTGTATTTCATCTCTGAATATTCACTTAACCTTTTTGTGTAATCACAATCTGCATATTTCCTGAAGTCAAGATGTTTCCCTTGCTGTCTTCTTAAATGCTATTTATAGGACCAGGGGAGGGGCGGGGGTGGGTAAAGTAGGTGTTCTCATGACTTATGGATCATTTCACTCTGATTCTCCATCAAAACCCTTTAAAGCAGGGCTGGAGAGTAAACCACTGCTTTGTATGCATAAAGACCTGATTTCAGATCCCCAGCACTCACATGAATGGCAGGAATGGTGACATGCATCTGTTATCCCAGTGCTCAGAAGGTAGAGACAGGAGATTCCCCAAGGAAAACTGGCTAGTTAGACTAGCTGAATTGGTGAGCTCTGGGTTCAGTGGGAGATCCTATCACAAAAAGTAAGGGGGAAACATATGAAGAAGACCCCTGATGTCAACCTCTGTCCTCCACATGCATGCACACTTATGTGCATATTCACCTGTGCACATGTACCCACTTACACATATATGTACATACATAACACACATGCATACACTTATAAAAATACCTTTAAAGAGCTTTAGGTTGAATTAACCCAGACTTCACAGCTTCTGGAACATTCTTTAGCAATCCATCCTGTATATATTGAACTCTTTGTCACTCAGCTTCATTCATAATGGGGAAAATTCTTAGCATCAACTTTTAATTTTTTAAAATATTAATGTATTTTTTCAAGGAGAGATGAGAGAGAAAGAGGGAGAGAGAGAGAGAGAGATAACACCAGATGCATGTGCCACTTTGTGCATCTGGCTTTTGCATAGGTACTGAGGAATTTGTACCTGGGTTGTTAGGCTTTTCAGGCAAGCACCTCAACCTCTGAGAAATCTCTCCAGCCCCTTAACATCAACTTTATCCATCACAGTTTTTGAACCATAGCCTCCTATTTTCCAGTTTATTAACCTATTGTACTCATTCTGACTGGTCTAAAATCCTATCAGGACTCCGAAGCACTAATCAAGCAGCCCTCATCTACCCCTAAGAAGCATAACTTGAGTAGAAAGTTGAGGGGCTCCTCGGGAACATTATTCTACTTTTTTTTTTCCTCAACCCTCTAACATATTCACACTCCTTTGTATTCTCATCACATCTATCAACCCTTATATTAGAAATGATTCCCTGCTACTTTTAAAAATAGATGAATATTAATAACGATTGCACTTAAGTTCTGTAGCAGCTGAGATCTTTGCTCTGAAAAACATTCCTTTTATATAAAATCATCCCCATCATCCCAAAAACTTATAAAAAATTCTTCCTTCTCTTAGATATATTTTCCATCTTCAAACAAAGACCCTGCCATCTTCTCAGATCTCTTTTTTAAGTTATTATTCTATTTTCACCCTCCTTTTATAAGGCTCTGCAAAGTACCTATATTTACTGTTTCAAATTCCTCACCTATTTCTCACCTATTTTTCTCTTTTCTCTCCATTCTACCCAAAATCTTTCCTTTCCTGTTGTTTAAAATAAGTCTATGTCATGATAAATAGGATTTTATATTATCAGATCAAGAGCTGCATTATCTGTCTTATACTAAGTAATATTTTTTTTAAAAAAGCTTAGGTGATAAGTCTTATCTTTTAAAAATATGTTCATTTTGCTTTTTAAAATTATAATTAATTTGTTTCATTGGCATATAAAATAATGGGTTTCATTCTGACATATTCATAATGCTCATATTCACCCCCATTACTTTCTCTTGTTCCTTTTCCTTTTGTTTTACAGTCTTGCTGGCCTTCTTTTTTTTTTAAGTAATCCCCCTTCCATTTCATGTCACACACACACACACACACACACACACAGGAGCACTCAGGCACACATGCATACACATACAATTTAGATTCTTCATATGAGAAAAAATGTAATATTTATCTCTCTGCTTTTTCTCATTACCCTCCCTCACTTGTCCAAATGATTAGTCTTTTTTCCCAAACAACCCCCTTCTACTGACATTAATCTTGTTTTTGAGGTACATTCTACTGGCTTTCCTCTAAGCACACTGACTGGCTCCAATCCCCCTTGCTGGTACTTCCCCCTTTCCCAGTTTCTCTATGTTGTTATCCCTGAGGTTCGCCCTTTAAAGTTCTTATCATTTTTTTTATCTTTAGTCTTTCCTTAATCAAATTTATCTCCTATTGTGTCTTTCAACTTCATTTGTGTGTAAATGACTTCTCTGTGCATCTTCAATCCAGAATACCCATTAGTACAGCTAACTTGCATACCAGGATTCAACCACCTGTTTGAAATCTCCACTTTGATGGCTAAAGAAATGCTTATCTTAGTTCAATCAAGAAACAAAATTATGGTAAGTGTTCATAAACATAATTTTAGTCTTCCTCATTTCATCAAATGGCAAGTACATTTTCTAAGTGCTCTACTGTCATGTTTTGTCCTTGACTCTGGCCTTGCCTCCTTTTGCATATCAACCCTTCAGCAAGTTCTATCAGTTCTACTTTCAAAATATATTTTGATTCTGACACCCATCCCATTACCATTCTAGGTAATTACTTATCTTCTCAAGTTGACCTCACTCTCCATTTTGTTCTCTAAAGAACAAACAGGGATTTTTTTTGTAATCTCCAAGTCAGATCATATTCCCCACTTCATAATTCTCTAATGGTTTCCTATTATATATACTAAGAAAACAATCAAAATTCTTGTCTGTGAATGAAGGAGTCTCTGCCTACCTTTCTGTTCCCATATCTCCTACCCTCCTCTTCTCTCATTCTATGCCCCTCTTGCACTCACTTGAACATGATCAATTCACATTCATTTTTGTCTCAGGATCTTCCTATTTGCAGTACCTTCTGGGAAGGTGATTCCTCTAGACATCCTTCCTCTTCAACTTGCTCAGATGATGTCTTTCTTTGACCATCACATTGGCAACAGCTGCCACTTAGCTATCCTACCTTACATCATGCTCTATTACTTATCTTGCTTGAAAGTCCCATCCACTTGGACTACTTGATTTGTTTGTCTCCAGTTTTTCTGTATCACTTTTCTGGAATGTGATCTTCATGAGGGCAGGGATTTTTGTCTTTTGTTCAATGCTGTATCCTTAGAGTCTTGATATTATCTGGCATTGTAATCATGTAAGAACATTTTAGTTTGTGAATAAATAATAGCCAACAATGACTACATAAGTTTTGGCATTAAAATCCATAGGAGAAATGTATTTTGATGAAAAATAATATTGATTTTTTTAAAAGGAGAGAGAGAGAAGAGAGAGAGAATGGGAATTGGAATTCCATGGCCTCCTGCCATTGCAAATGAACTCTAGACACATGTACCCACTTAGTGAATCTGCCTTTATGTGGGTACTGGGTAATAGAACCTGGGCCCATCAGGTTTTATAAGTAAGCACCTTTAACTTTGGCGCCATCTCCAGCCCCAATATCTCTTTTGAGACATTACCTTTCTGTATAGGCCAGGCTGCCCTTAAATTTGAGATCTTTCTACCTAAAGGGCTAGGAGGATGTTCCGCTGTGCCTGACTGGAATGACTGACTTTAGTGTTGTATCACTTTTGACTTTTGATGATTCTGAAGTTTCTCAATAGATATGTCTATAAAAAAATCAATTCAGTTCTGATATTTGGTAGGATTTTCAGAGTGAAAAATAATTGAATGGATAGTAAGGTTAGTCATGTTGGTTTCCTGTTTTGGAGAGCCAGTATCCCATCTACCACAGAAGTTAATGAAATAAGCCCACAGGTTCATCTATAAGAGAGTAAAAACCTTTATAGTGAAAAGTCTTTAGATGACTGAGTAATGGACCAAAATATTGAAATATGATGGGAGTCCACAGTGTTTTGCAAAAAAGAAAAAAGATCAATTCACTTGTTCATATGCTAGAAAAGCATTGGCCAAAATAAGAAGAAAAAGGTTTCAGGTTATGGTAATTGGGGCATTACATATAGCTTGACAGAAAACGAGTTTTGTCATGTTTTTGGTGGAAACAGCCAGACTTTAAGGAGCTGGTAAATAAGTGAGCAGTTGAATAAGAATATATGTTAAACTTCTTACTATTAAGAAAAACAATTTGGCTACAACTACTATAATAAGCAGAAGTTGAAGAGACAGTCTAGAGTAAGGAAGGATGTCATTATTCTGCTAATATCTTTTTTTTTTCCTAAGGAGAATGGGAACATCCTGTAAACCCTTCTTTCTGTGTGAACTAAAAGCAGAAACATAACAGACTCACTGACATGGAGAGAGGCAGATCTGAGCAAGAACATTGGTTTATGCCAATACAAAAGATCACTGCCATGTAAGGGTACCCTGTTGGAAGATTAGTTGTAAACTCCACTGCTTATTCAATGATATTTCTAATACATCAACAAATGTAAACTATGACTATTGTTACATGACTCTCAAATCATAGAACTATGACCTGCCACAGAAAACTTCCCTCTTGAAATCATGCAGCTTATCCCTTTCACATTCCCATTTTTGATCCTCAGATGACTTCCACCAAGAACAGCAGTTGATCACACAATCCTTTGGAGACAAGGAAAGGAATTAATTCTCTGTGCAAAATAAGAAACAAAAGGAAAATACTGGAATAGTTTAGAAGTGGCAGAGTCCCTGAAGATAAGAGAGAGATGTCCTTGAACTTGTAAGGGAGAATCTGTTTTTCCCGTGTCTCTTCAAGCCTCCACTTAGCTTGAGGCCAGAAATGTCAAAGGGGCTTTTTTTCTTTTTCTTAACATCTTTTTATCAATAATAAGATACATTGTATGAGCAAATCTTCCACTAGTACCCCCATTTACCTCCTCCCTGTCCTCAACCCACTGGGGGCCCTCATAGGTGTGCATACTGGATCAGTCCATGGTGTAGGGTGTTATGAACTGCACAAGAGGTAGCCAGTTTTTTTCTGCCTCCTTTATGCATTATTGATGAGAGGGTCCATGTCTCTGGATATTCTCCCCCACCATGGCTCTTACATTCTTTCCACCTCCTCTTCTTCTCAGTTCCCTGAGTCATGGTGGGTGAGTTTTAAATCTGCTTTATTTAGATCTTAAGTGTCTCTGGACTTCTGTTTTGGGTTGTGATGGGTATCATTGGTGCCTGTCTCCATTGACCTTTCATGGATTATCTGACTTTCTGTGATGATAGGTTTCTTGCTTATCTTGCCACTTTATAATAGGTTTCGTTTGGGCCCTGTATGATAGGCCAGGGGTAGTTCATCTCCAGCCAAGATGTCAGCCCTCATCCCATGTCTTGTTGGTGGAATTGGGTTGTCCATGGCTCTCACTGCCTTCTGAAATATACAAATAGAATCTCCATGAGAGAGTGAGATCAGTATAAGTTAAATGAGACGAACATTGTTAATTTGGCAAGATTGAGATAATCACTTTCATCCTAGAAGAATGATTCCCTTTCCTAGGCAAGTAAATGGATCAATCCATTTTTCTGAAAACCTGGCAGTATCTAAACAGCTGATATTTGGTCTGAACTAAGCAATTCAACACTCATCTAGTAAACTCCCTTAAAAGATGCCAATCTGGGTCTCTGGATGGGATTTTCCATTATGGGGAACTTTTCCTGCCTCTGGCAAGAACTCAGTCTTTTTCCCTTCTCTTAAGTTCTATGAATTCTATCACTATAAGCTCTATAATAGAATATTTCTAAAGTTTACTCTCTATGGTCTGTGATTATCATTCATTGAAATTCTTGCAACAAGAACATGGAGACCACTGACTTTCAAAATTTTGTGTGATCTTCAGTGTTGGTTACCCCAGCTTCTGGGTTACTGCCCAACCAAAGAAAGGCTCTATTGCTCTCAAAGACACCCGAAAATTCCATGTTATTACTACTCAAGAGGCCTTGGGATCATTGACAAAAGGAAAATGTATATCTAAAAGCAACTTCTCAATAAATGTTTCACCTGTATGAAAATATTTGTTGAATGAGATTCCAGATACCATGATCAGTGTGGATACTCTTCTCAGAGAGCTGGATTGCATGTAGGAGCATTCCTTTGATTATAATAATGAACTAGATTATAAAGAATAAGCAAGCAGATAGTGAGTAATTTTTAAAGAAATAGAAAGAGGAAAGTGTCAGTATTACTCTAAGACATCCTTGCTGGCCGACTGAAATTTTCTAGTAGTGCTGTGTTCCACTATGACAAATAAGCTTAAGCATGGGGAGAGGATGTCAGCAGAAAAAAATGAAGGCTTTAGTCATCATTGCTTTTAGGGTCCAACTGTGAAGATCCATAGAAGCAAAAATAACTGCAATATAGAGGGTGATGCAGAAATTGGCAACTGTGGTCTGTGGAATGAAGCAGTGGAAGAGTCACCAGTAGAAAGAGCTGCACAGGAAGCAGAAGAAATCACGTTTGTAGGCTGTGTTGTGGAAAAGGATAGCATGGTGAGATAAATGAGAGCAAAGGGGGAAAACAGTCAGTGAGAGGCAGAACATCTGCTGTGGAGAAGCAGCTTTGCAAGGCTGCAGAGCTGAGCCCAAGTTTGCAAAACAGGAAAAGGACTTTTGTAAACAGAAATTCCAACAATTGACTGCAGCATTTTAGAGATTGTTCATGTCAATTCTAAAGGCAGTGACCTGGATGCAGCATTTGTGAAGATGGTGGCTAAATTCAGGCCCAGGAGGCAAGCAGCATAGAAATTGTGAGATCTGAAATTTTGAGCTAACAAAGCCATCATTTGGTTGATAATAAGCTAGCAGCAATTCATTTTGATTGGACAACAGTCTTATTTTCTGAAATAATTCAAAATAATATGCCCCAGTCCTCAAAGGGGAGAACCATGACAGACACATCCCTCTCTTGGCAAGGTTTCTTCATGAACTCAGACAGGCAGCAGCGATGGGGGGGGGGAGGCACAGCATCCTTTCTGCCTAGGGCATCTAGGGACTTTATCTGTTTTGACTTGCAATAATGAAAACAAATTGAGGCAGACAGTTCTAGGGAAAGCGGCACTCTAGGGTTCTAGAAAGGAACAGAATCAGCCCTTCTGGAGGCCTGATATGGACTAAGTTATCATCATTAAATCTTTAACTAATTGGAAGAATTTCCAGGAGAATTCAGAGAAAGCATGCTGGCTCGTGGCCACTTCACTGCATCTCTGTAGCAGTCTCTTTGTCCATGCCTAATATACACACATGAAAATGCAAACTGCCAAAAGAAGAGATGAATGTTTTTGTTTTCTCCTTTACCATTTGTCCAGTTATTATCGTTAATGGTCTCGTTTTAAAAGTTAAAACATTTGGGCTGGAGAGATTGCTCCTCAGTGGTTAAGGCACTTGCCTCCAGTGCCCAAGGCCCCAAGTTCAATTTCCCAGTGCCCACATAGACCAGACCTACAAGGTGGTGGCCCTGTTGCTCACTCTTCTCTCTCTCTTTCT
>PVHP010045771.1:0-13559 GCA_004024765.1 Zapus hudsonius | reverse complement strand
GAGGGCTGGACATCACCTCTGCCACAGCACTGCAAACAGCGGCAGGAAGGTGTGCCAAACTCTGGCAAGGGGAAGCTGGCTTATAACCCCATAAGCCCGCCCCTGACAACACAGCTCCATCAAGGTTGCAAAACCCAAACTGCCATCAGCTGAGGATTGATCTATCAGAACACATTCAATTGTTTGTGGGGGACACCTGTATCAAACCATGACAGAAATCAATGACAAAATATACTGCCAAATACATAAGTACATAGAAATTTTGAAATACATATAAAAATAACATATGGATCAAAACAATAACTCTAATTTTTTCAAATACTTAAAAATGAATGAAGATGGAAATTCATCTGGGATTGTAGTTCAGTGACAAAGAGCCTGTCTAGCATGTGCAAGGCTCTGAGTTTGGCTCCTAATAGCATAAAATGAAAATTCCGCATTTCAAAATGTGTACAATATAAAACATCACTGTTGAAAAATGACAGCATCAAATATTTATATTGGAATAGAAAAAAAGGACTATGTCTGTGTGTCTTATCTTTCTCACCCTTCTCTTTAAAACTTAGCTAATTTAAGCCACCGCCTCTCTGAAAGTAGCTAATAAAAGCTCCCAACTTTAAACACTTTACAACACGAGCCAATTAAAAAATCCAAATCTAGGAAAAAAAGAAAAGGAAATAAAATCAGAAATCAAAGAAATTGATTGGTAGTTATTTGCCTATTTGTTTAAAAATATTTTATTTATTTGTTTGTGTGTGAGAGAAAGAGACAGAGACAGAGAGAGAATGGATTTACCAGGGTCTCTTGCCACTGCCAACAAATTCCAGATGCATATGCACATGTACCATCATCTGGTTTTACATGTATCCTAGGGAATCAAACTGAGGCTGGAAGGCTTTGGAAGCAAGCACCTTTAACAGCTGAACCATCTTTGTAGCCCCTATTTGCTTGTTTTGAATCAAACCAAAAGCTAGTCCTCTGAAAAGATTTTTAAAAATTGAGAAGTTTTATAGCTAGAGAGACCTAATCTATCAGCAACAGAAACAAAAGAGGAAATATAATTCTTAACCCCACAGAAATTTAAAAATAAGACAATACTACAAATAACTTTGTGCCCATAAATTTGAAAACTTACACAAAATGGATGAATTCCTTCAAATATACAAACTACAAAGGGTCACTGTTATGAAATGGATAACACAAACACCTCTGCAATAATTTGAAACTTTGTTCTGTTAGAAACCATGCAACAAAATAAGTAAAACACCAAGGCACAAAATTACTTCAGTGATGAACTCTATAAAACATTAAAAAGAAATATAAAAAAAGAAAAGAAGAAATAATACCAATCTCTAACAAAATTTCAGGAACATCCCAACTCATTTTATATGAGGCAAGTATTAGTCTGCTAATAAAACCAAACCAAAACATTACAAGAAAAGTTATAGGTGACATATCTCAAGACTATGTATGTGAAAATATTCAACAGAATATTCAAAATTAATCAATGTAATTTACCATTTAAGAAAATTAAAAAGGAGCAGATGATAATCCCAAAAGGTTTTTTTAAAAAGGCAAAATTTGACAAAATGCAACATATATCTTGTTAAGAACTGCTAACATAAAGGAAACTTCCTCAATCTGAATATGAGCATCTATGCCTTTAATCTCAGCACTCAGGAGGCAGAGGTAGGAGGATCACTGTGAGTTCTAGGCCAGCCTGAGACTACATAGTGAGTTCTAGGTCAGCCTGGGCTAGAGTGAGACCCTGCCTCAATATATATATATATATATATATATATATATATATATATATATATATATATATATATATATATATATATATATATATATATATATAACATACTTTAAGGTAAAAATTTAATGTTTTCCATATGACCAAGACCAGAGCAGGAATGTTCATATTCATCACTCTGACTTAATAGCAAAACAATACATATGAATTTTTGGAACATTAAATACTTATATTAGAAAAAATAAAGTTTCTGTTCAACTGTCAAGGTGTCTGGCTTAAAAAAGGTTGAAAAATAACAAAATAAATTCAAAGTAAGCAAATTTTTTTTTAATTTCAGAGAAGTCAAAAAAACTGAAGTTATGTCTTTGGGGAAAAACTCAGTGTACTGATAAACCTTTTGCATATAAACTACAAAAAATGAAAATACAAATTATTAATATCAAGAATGAAAGTGAAGCTTACACAAATCATTCTGTAGGCATTAAAAAGATGAAAAATGGATATATAAACAATATTCTGCCCATAATTTTGACCTGTAGATGAAGTAGGCCAATTTTTAAAATTATAATGAAATAACAAATTCATTTGAGAAGAATTTGTAATCTTAGCCACATGTGGTGGTATATGCCTTTAATTCCAGCACTCAGAAAGCAGAGGTAGGAGGATCACCATTAGTTTGAGGCCACCCTGAAACTACATAGTGAGTCCAGATCATGCTGGGCTAGAGCAAAACCCTACTGTGAAAAACCAAAACAAGAATCTGTAATTTTAACAAGTCTACCTACTAAACAAATGGACAGTTATAACATTCCAATAAAGAGATGTCCAGGTTGACTGACACAGCTTCACTGAAAAATTCAACCAAATATTAAAATAATTAATTTATAAAACTCACCAATTTTAAGTGAAGTTTGATGAGGTTTGTCGTATGTAAGTATACTCCTAAGATAAAAATCAGGAAATTTTTATCTAACGCGGGGTGTTCCACCTTTTACCATTTTTACCATTGTGACAGGATGTTGTCTATGAATGTGCTAGGCTGTGTTCGTAGCTATCATGGAACACACGTGGCCTGTGGGCCACAGGTTAGACATGTCTGTCTTAGATAAACTCATAGACAATTCATCTAGAGTAACAGGAGAGAAATTTGGAACAGATGCAATCAGATGGATGAATATGGAAGTCAAAATTTCAAAACACACCAACAACTGCTCTCTCTCTCTTTTCTTTTCATTAAATAGTAACCTGGAACTAGGAGTGAAAAGAGGAGATGTGATGGAGAGACCAAAGGGAAAAAGCTGTGAAATTGTTATCAAAATATAGCCATTAAGTCTGTACCTCTGCATCAATTTCCACCCAACTGGATTCATTTGTTTGATTTGTGTATGTTTTTAGAAGCTCTTCCCTAATAAAATCATCTCTATATACAACAGAGGCACTCATACAGAAAGTTTACTAAAATAACTAAAAACCATCTATTTATTTATGGAGGAAACCTCTATTCCAAGCAGTAAAGAAGTGTTCTCTCTACTAACTTTGTCATTTCCCAGCAATCACCATTCTCAATGCCACTGCCCCATCTCTTTTACACTTGGGTCTTGCACTAGCATCACACCTCTTTCCTCTGCTTCTTCTCACCTCTCCTGTCCAGACTCCACATCACAACCAACTTAGTTGCTTATGCAACTTCCATGTTTAAGCTCCTTCACTATTACCTGGCAACTTTTCCAGTTGAATATGTCAGTCCATCTCCTTTTCTTATACCATCTCCTATACCACAGCCATGAAAAATTAGATTTGATCTCTGAATTCAATTCCCTTGTACCCCTACATATATTTCCTTTACCTAAGTTGTATATCTAACCTTTCATGACAAGATATCACCTTCTCAGAGGTACCTTAGAATGAGAAAACTTCTCTTTTATAGTTTCATATGTCCTCTGTAACATTCATCTTACCATATCAAAAAAAGTTCTCCCATAATGGCTCCATTACTCATTTTTATCATAAGCACATGGAACAGCAATGGATGTTTATTGAATGGATTCATTTTAGAAAAGAATGGGTTAGAAACAAAGATAAACCTATGTGGTAGTTTGAATGGATGCCCCACCAATAGATTCAAGTTTATTAAAGTTTGTAATTTGTCTCCAGCCTCCTGGCTGAAGGAGGTATTTTCTTGGCCTGGCCAGATCCTAAGATCCAGACCTAAAGTGTTTATAGAGAGAATTTGGAATTCCAGGCATAGATATGCAAAGAGCAGTCTGAACTTAGAAGAGGTTACTGCTTGTTGGTGTGTGTGTGTGTGTGTGTGTGTGTGTGTGTGTGTGCGCACGCGCGCGCGCTCTAGCACGCGCGTGCATGCCACATGCACATGCATGAAAAGTGTCGGTGATGGGTTTTTCTCTTTGTGTGAAAAGTGGGCCCTCTTTCGCCATTATGGAACTTCCCCTGGCACTGTAGCTTCAATAAATCCTTTCCTTTCCTCCAATAACTGTGTGTGGTTTGGAGGTTCATCTCAGCAGTGTGTCACTATGATAATCAAAAATGTAACTAAAAGTGAAAAACAAACAAAATGAGAATTATTTAACATACCCAAGTAAGAGCTACTTCTATGAAATGCCTTAGGAATTGGGGGGAAACAAAACAGAAAATCTCAAAAATTGTGAAGGAATAGAGTTAAGAGTAGAAAACAATGGTAAAATAAGACCTAAAAAGAAAGGCATAGTATGTTACATATTTTCACCAAGTACATGCACAATTGATGAAGTAAAAACTCTTGTCATTAGGAAAAATGTTTTCAGAATATCAATATCAACAAATTTCTGTTCAAAAACAGTATATATGTCCCAAGTTAGGGTATGTTATACATAATAAAGGATAAATATTTCATGTATGTGACTTTGTAGTTTATCTCTCCTTCCTCTCTCCCTCCCTCCTCTCTCCCCTACCACTCCTCCTCCTTCTCTCTCCTTCTTCTCTCTCTCCTTGCCGCCCTTCCTCTCCCCCACTCTCTTTCTTTCTGACAAGATCTCACACCATGTTGCCCATGCTTGCCTTGAACTCTTGGACTCAAGCAATCATCACAAGTTGCATAACTGTTCCAGGTTCATTTTTCTAGCATTTTCTAATGCTTTATCACAGTCCTTCAGTTTGAATGTTTTTACTTATCTGTCTTCTAGTTAACTAAGCAGTCTCTCTTCAGCTATAGACTTACTCTATTAAATTCATTTATCAAGTTCTTTATTTTAGTTACCTTAATAATCGTTTCCAGAATTTGTATGCATTTTATTTCTATTTTCTAAGTGTTAGTTTTTTTCTGAAAATCCCTATGTTGAAATCCTATCCCACAATACAATGGTATTAGAAGATGATGGCCTGTGGTAAATGACAGGGTCATGAAGACTGAGCCCTTATGAATGAGATCAGTACTCTTATAAAACAGGAGCCGACTGAGGAGGCTCAAAACTCATCAAAGTAGAAAATGATGTAGATGTCAACATAGGAGATTTCTACCACACACTCCAAGGCTCAGAGAACATTACAGAAGAGGAGGCCAAAAGACGGTAAGAACCACAAGGTGTATAGGCATAAGCTGGGTGCCGTCCTCCTGATGGGCACTGAATGGTGTATTCATAACCCCACAGTGATTACAGATACCCCAAGACAAGCATGGTTCTGATCTCATTGACATATTGACATGACATGGAGAGTGGAGGAGGAGAAAATAAGAAAAACAGTGAAACAGAGAAAGGGCTACCTTCAAAGGGGAGGGTTCTCAGTGGATGAGGGGATAGGGAATATGGAATAAAGGTTGAGGGTGGGGGAGAGAGAAAAAAAAAGCAGGCCCCATAAATGTTCTTTCTCCCTCCTCCTATGCAAGAAGTGAAGAGTATAGAAAACTATGAACCATAAAGAGAGCATTCACCAGATACCAAATCTGCTAGTATCTTTGTCTCACAATTATGGTCTTTACAACTGTGCCACAATACATTTTTGTTGCTTAAGACATACAGTCTGTGATACTGTATTATGACATTCCTAGCAGACTAACATACCTGGTAAACCCCAGTAACTTTTTATTGGATATTAAAGTTAGAGGAGCTCTGGATGATAGTATCTTCCTCTAAGGAAGATTTCCTTTGCTTCTGGCAAGTGGTGAGGGAAAGATCACCTTAATCCTAAGATTGAGCTGATTTAAGGCTTCATTTTAGACTTTGTGGGGAGTGATATTTTTCTAGTTCAGCCCTAATCAGAGAGTTTAGCCCTTTGGGGATCCCAACTGAAAACCTGGGATAATTACCAGGGTCCCTCCTATTTGGCAGGCTCTGAACTCTAATTTCTGTTTCTCCAGCATTATGAAATTGCTGAAAGATCTGCTTTGCTGCTGAGCTTTATACCTGCCACTTTCTGTTTACCTTTTCAACTTCTTTTCCTCATTCCACTTACAAGTCTGCAAATGTCTCAAGGGAAAATATTGAACTAAACCCATTGTCCTTTCTTTCTCTGGAGCATCTTGAATACTCAACTTTTAATTGTCAGAATACATTTAACCCCAATTTTTATCTATATAGCCCTGTAAGATTGCTGAGGCTTCTGTTCATCTTCTCTGTCTCCTTTACTACCTTCAGGCTGGCTTCTCAGCCTTTCTATCCATACCACAATCACTGGTAAATGCCTTGAAGGGACATGTTCTGTAGAATGTTGGGCTCATCTCAATATATCTTCTTTCTTTCTGAGAGTTTGATCCCTTTTTGCTTTGGTAATTCTCTGATGCTTTCAAACAGATATTTGGTAATTTTATCCAGGTTTCTACTTCTCTCCAAGAGATTGTTGGTGCAGTGCCAGTTCTCATAATAATACTGTCTGTGAACACTAGAAATTCCATAGCCATGATTTCTAATTCCCTTTACATATCTGACCTTGGTTTATTCATTCTTTTTTTCCAACTTGTTTTGAGTAGATTTTATGTGTGAATAACTCTGTAAAACCCTGGGAAATCAAACTACCTGTCTTTTAGAAACTCATAGTTGAATGGGTAGGGAAAACACAAACAAATGGTGAAAATACAAAGCTTCTGTATTTAAAACTAGAGGTATGTGGAAGATACATGTATGTAAGAAAATGGAAGTACTATCTTTATCTGGTACAAGGGTCAAAAATGCTCAAAGACAAGTCATTTAAGTTTAAGTCAAGAATAAGCCAAATGAATAAAGGGTTGGAGAAAGAAGAATGCATTTCTAAAGAAAATAACATGCACATAATGGTTTAATAGTAAGGATGGGAAAAGATTATTAGCTTGGTATTATTGTTGATGAGTGAATGATAGGGTATGGGAGGACATAAAGGAAGGAACTCTGGAAGAGTTTTGACTGTAAAGGGTTTTATTTCTGCCCTACAAGTTTTTGTTCAGGCTAGTTAATGGCATTACCAGAGGTAGAAGTATACCATACATTCATTCAGATCTGTAGAGAACATAACATCAGATATTTAAGACTTCTTCAGTCAACAGCTTTTAAATTCAAGGCAGCATTATCAAGCAAACAATGATTACCACACAATAAAGTCAAGTCTTTGAATCATCTGTGTAGTTTATAGAAAAGAGAAATGAATCTTATAAAACACTATAAGTGGATGTTGTGTGGCTAGGAATGTATTGTTCAATATCTAAATATAATTTACTATGCCTATAAAATCAAATATATTATTAGAAAGTTCAATAAGTAGCACAAGTCTCAAATTTTCAGAGACAATCTGTTCACTTTTTCTCCCCAAAACATTGCCATCCAAGAACAATGTAGCAAATACCTATTTATTTGCAATATTGAATATCCAGTAAGTCTAAAGCACTTCTCCCTTTTGTTGACTTAAAAATCCAAGATGCCAACAACAAAGATAACTATCCCACAAAGTTGCCAAGACAGCAATATAAAACACTAAGCATCTACATAAGAAGTGTTTACATGATCTGTGCCTCAGGGAGTTGTCACTTCTGTGACACTCGGGTCAGTAGAGTTTAATGAAAGCAGTGAGATTTCTAGTTCTAACAATATTACAACAGATAAAGTGTTTAGCAGACAAATGAAAATGCATTTTTGATATGTGATACAAATTAGAAGTCTGAAGATGAGGAACCTGCACAAAGGGAAGCCAGAATACGTCTCTCTATAAAAAGCCAAATGATGAAGCTGGGTTTGATGGCACACAACAAACTCAGCACTTAGAGAGGAGGATCACAAGTTTTAAAGCAGCCTTTGTTACATAGTGAAAACCTATCTTTTAAAAAAAAATATAAAGTGTGGAACAAAGGAAGAAACAAGGAAATAGCAGTGGTCCATGAAAGTCTAGAGAAGGGGCCACCTGTAATTCTGGCCCAAGATCTTGGCCTGTTAAATCTATATCTTTGCTGGCAAGGGGATAATTTAGTACAGGAATATAATGTACCCCAATTATCATTAATCAAATCCTGTGTTCCTCCAAAGGAATTGGAACAGTTTTCATTCATATAACTCAGTAAATAAGGTTTGCTTTCCATGCATTAAGAATGAGTTTGATCCTCTGTACCCATGTAAAAATGTTGGGCATGGTGGTAAATTCCTGTAATCATAACACTGATGGGGCAGGGGGGTCAGAGACAGGAGGATCCTTGGGACTCACTGACAAGCCAGTGCAGTCTAACTGAGATCCAGGCAAATAAAATATCTGTTTGAAAGGACATAGATGGCATTCTTGAGGAAGTTATTCAGAGTTGTCCTCTGGCCTTCATGTGTACTTACATACACACATGCACCCCCATATACATGAACATGGCTACACACACACACATACATTCACATGAATAAAAATTATATGTGTTTGTGTGTGCATGTGAACTCAAGAGAAACATCACAGCACATAGCCATTTCATGGCACCAAGAAGAAAAACACTAGACCTTATGCCATTCCTATTAGACTTCTAATACCACAATTTAAATTATTCAAATTATAATTTAGTTTCAACAACGGTGCTGCCCTAAAAAACAATTTAGAACATTGAAAGTTTAGAGTAAGCAATGTTCTAAACATCTGCATAAGCCTAGCAACAAACTAGATTTGGATTCTTATTCTCTCCAGGGAGAGCTAAAAAATAAGTGGAAAATAGCAAGAAAGGTTGAATGCTTGAAGAAAACACATACGCTTAAGATTACATAATACTGTCCAGAAGTAAGTGAACTGCAGCAGAAAAATTTCAAACACATTCCAACATGCCTCTAATTAAGATAGTTTTGGGAGGTTCCAGCATTATAGCTATCAAACTTGAAACCTAAAGAATTTACTAAGATTAAAAAGATTACCAGCTTTAACTCAGGAAAAATGTACTGGAAGAAACAGGTTACTTAGAGTATTCAAACAATAATGTCAAATTTTGGCCTTCTTGCAACTACTAATATCATTCTGGTTACAGTCATTAGTGATAAATAGCTGAATTAAAATATATTGTGCACTGTACAAAGGAAAATTGTAACTTTGATTCCTGTTCAGAGGGTTCAAGCTAAATTTATGATAAACTTAATTTTTACAATAAAAATATGTTGATTACTATAACCGTAAATGTATTTAAAAATATGTCAAGAAATACAGAGGACATATGATAATATGAAATGTATAACAAGCAAAAAATTTTGTAGCATGTAGAAGCAAGCTGGGTACCCACACAAGGTAAGTATTTTGAAATATTTATGGATGGTTAACCAGAAAGGCTAATTTAACACCTACACATCAATTGCATGGAGACCAAGCTGTGAAATATTTGCATTTACTGCTCAGTAAGAAGATGATCATCAGCACTGTATTAAGAATGTCGGTTACAATTAAATTAGGTGAAATTTCACAATTTAAAAGATATGCAATCCCCTTCCCTGAGAACTTTAATTTACATAAACTGACTGTAAGGCTCTCAGTAATGCAATTCTAACTATACAATTGTGAAGAAGAAAAACAAGCATCAAAAAAAGTAAGAGTTTTCTACAATGTTACATTTCAAAACTACATAAGAACAGCAAGGACATTTACTAAGTGCTAACATTCTGTAAGGAAATGTGCTACACATTTTTCCCATAGTTATTGACAGTAATTAGATACATTGTATGGGCAAGTCTTGTGATGGTACCCCATTTTCCTCCTCCCTGTTCCCAACCTGATGGGGACTCTCAGTAGGCTTGCTGGATTAGTCCATGGGAAAGGGGGTTATAGATTATATGAGAGATAGCCAGTTTTTTTTTCTTTGTGTGTTGTTACACATTTTTAACATATTATCTCATTTAATTCCTCAAAGAAGTAGGGTCAATTAGTAGTAGCAGCATTCCTTTTAGTTTATAGATAAGGAAGCAGAAACTCGGAGGTTAAATAACCAACCCTAAATCACAGAGAAAGGTAGAAGCGAGATTCAAATGCACAAATTTCTGAATCTCAAGTTGGTCTATGTGGCTCTCCTGATGTAACTAATGATAACTACAAAAGAGTAGTTACAAAAGAGTGACATGTAACTGCAAAACAACAAAATCCAAGATTTAGAATAACATGAAAATTAAAAATGACATATTCTGTAGATAATGAAAAAGAATTAAAAGCTGTAATTAGTAACAAAAATTTATTGTTAAGTGACAAAGAGAAAGTAAAATCATTCAATTCCTACTTTATTTCCACATGGCCTATGTTTATAAAATTAGAAGGCTAGGAAAGGGTACAAGAAACATTAATAGAATACTGAAAACAATACACAAAAATATATTAAGCACTTGTCCTGAAATAAATATCAGTATATGCTGGGCTAAGATTTCCATACTTATATCTAGAGAGATTTGTGAAAAATTAGAAAGGATCAAATGTCTAGAGAGAGGCATACAACCTCTTGATTTTCAAAAATAACATTTAAAAAGAGAGAAGTTCTAATTTGCAAGCTGGCTAATGTAACCACGAATCTTGACAGGTTTTATAAAGCGCATTATTTGAACAAAAATCCTGCTCTGAGCAGGATAGTATTTTTCCCTGCTCATCTCTGATAATCACAACTAAAACCTGCAAATGGCACAAGAGAAAACCAAATTAACTCTCAATAGTATGCAGAATCTGAGCTGAGTTGGGAATGTAGAAACAGTCTAGCATTATAAATTCTTGCATCCTCTTACCCCACAGAAAGAGAATACCCATATCTGGCATTTTTGGTTTTGGTATTAATATTGTTTTTGAGAGATGAGATAAGCCTCATATGTACAGATGTCCTGCCTCAGTTTCACATGCTGGGGTTATAAATGCATGCCACCATGACTAATTGTCCTGGCATTTTTACTCTTTCCTCATAGCAACAGAATTCAGTACAGGTAGGCACATTCCTCTCCAAAATAAACAGGGCTCCTTTGACATCAGCATAGCCAGCTAGAAATAAGTAGCCAAGGTTGAGGCACTACATTTCCACCATCTGAGACTCCTTTTCCTCACTCAAGATATTGAAACTGGAAAGGCAGAACCATTAGGAGATATTTGGCTATGGGAAGAAGGCTGGTCTGGGAAGATACTTGGTCTTAAAGACTCAAAACTCTCTACCTCCACCAAACATAATGCGAGGGAATATAGAACCAGAGATGGGATTTGAGTCAAAAGAAGTAGGCTAGTTCTTAATAGTTTCTTTGTCTCACAAAACCATGACTCTTCTCCTTGTCTCAAAGTGGGGCAGAGTGTGGTAAGAAATATTAATGGAGGATCCCACCATGCCTAGCCTTCTTCCAGAGACATCCAGTGGCATGCTCTGGTAACTTTTCCTGCCCCATATTCCCACTAACAATAGGAATAGCGGGGACCCTGGCAGGACCACATAAACCAAGCAAACCAAAATCACATCACAAGGGCTAAGAAAATTAAACTGCCATTGGAGTCACAACTTTCAAAAGTAGCCAATACTTCCAGTCATGGTGGTGCATGCCTTTAATCCCATCACTCGGGAGGCAGAGGTGGGAGGATCACTGTGAGTTCAAAGTCAGCCTAAGACTACAGAGTGAGTTCCAGGTCATCCTGGATTTGAGCGAGACCTTACCGTGAAACACACACACACACACACACACACACACACACACACACACACACACACACACACACAAAGGTAGTCAATAGCTCAGATACTAAATATAAACAGGTGGCATCTGCTAAAACACAATAGCACTCAGTGTCTTCTACTATGAGAGACAAAACATTAAGATACAACAAAAATTACTAATCACAGTAAGAAATGAAAAATGACAACTTGGGCTTGACAAATGGCTCATCAGTTAATACTTGCCTGCAAAGCCTGATGACCCAGGTTTGATTTCTCCAGTACACATGCAAAGCTAGAAGCACAAAGTGGCCTATGCATCTAGAGTTCCCCCTGGCATGCTGATATTCTCTCTCTCTCTCTCTCTCTCTCTCTCTCTCTCTCTCTCTCTCTCTCTCTCTCTCTCTCTTTCTTTCTTTCTCTTTCTCCTTGTAAATAAATAAAGTGACATATTTTTAAAATAGCAATTTAATGAAGAAAAGACAATCAACTAAGACCAACACTGAGATGAATCAGGTGGGAATTATTTGATAAGATTTTAAAGCAACTATCATAAAAATGCTTCAGCATCAATTACAACTTTGCTTGAAATTCACAAAAAAAAACCTAAATGAAGATATAGAAATTACAAAGGAGATAAAACGGAGGCTATGGAAATGAAAAATATGAGAGAGAAAAAAATTATGAATATCAAAAATGAAAGAAAGTATATTTCTAGATCTCACAGATATTTAAAAGACAATCAGTGAATGTTTTGAGGAATGTTACACTAATATGTTTAATAAATGAGAAGAAATTCCCCAAGCTCTAAAACTAAGCCGCAACCAAGATGAAATAAATAGTCTAAATAGCCTTACAACCTTCAAGACCTTCTGTATATAAGTTAAAAACTTTAAACAAGAAACTTTTAGGCTCAACTGGATTCACCAGAAAATTCTACCACCCTTGAAAGAAAAATTCATGCAAACTGTGAAAAATCTCTTCTAGAAAAAATAAAAGATAATTATCCTTGACTTATTTATGAGGTAAATTTTACTTTAATGCCAAAGCCAAAGAAAATAAAAAATGAAAATTAATGAATAAAATTGCTTCTAAACTTAGAAACAAAAATTTTCATCAAAATATTAGCAAATTGACTCTCATCAAGCAATATATGAAAAAAAATTGCCTTGTTTAAGTGGATTTCTTCCAGGTATTCAATACTTGCTTAGCAGTCAAGACATCAATCAATATAACCTATCACAATGAAGTTGATAAAAGGCTTTATGATCATATCAACTAACTGAAGCAGAAAAGGTATGTGATAGTCAACCTCTCATTCATGGGGGTTTGATATATAGGGTATTATTTCAACTTCATAAATCTATCAGCAAAAGTCCTATGTCTAACACCATACTTAATGATGAAACATTGAATATTCTTACATCAAGATAGGTATAGGCTCCGGTTCATGATGGCGAACTAGAAGCCACGCAGTGTCCCCGGGGGAACAGAGGTTAGGGTTTTTAGCTGTGATAGAGGCCGTGGAAACAAGCGATAACCAGGTCCTCGACTCCGGTAGCCTTCCAGCGACAGAGTCTTCTGACTGAAACCTGAATCTACCTCAAGGACGCATCAGAGGCACTGAGTGCAAAAACGCCAGCTGGCAGGACCTGCGCCAGCGGCTCCGCGGCTTCCCCATCCGGGCACTTCCTGCTCCCGGGCCCCGGGCCACCCCAGTTCCCTCCGAACTTGAGT
>PVHP010045770.1:0-13571 GCA_004024765.1 Zapus hudsonius | reverse complement strand
CAGCAGGTGGCTCGTGAGACATGGGACTGGTGTAAATTAATGCTACTTTCCTCCATAGGTGTTGTAGTCAGTCCAAAAGTCACTGGGATGAATCTTCAAACCAGGCACAATTTGGGGGAGGAAAGGATTTATTGAAACTACAGATTGAGGGGAAGTTCCGTAACAGCCAAAGAGGCTGGCCCTCTTACACAGGTCCCAGCAGAGAGAAAACCCATCACCTACACCACACACACAATAGCAAACAGGCAGGAAGGGACCAAGGAGAGAATGTCTTCCCCATTATTTAGCCTTAGAGTGGGGTCTTACAACCCTTCCCCAGACTTAATGGCTTCCTGAGTCTCTGGAATTTCCTTCCTGCATGGCCCTCCACAGGAAAGGATGTTTACTTCCAGCTTCTTTGAGCTTCTTTACATCCTGCCATCTACTAAGAGGCTGCCTTCCTGTAAACATCCTCAGAGACCTACCCAAGATAATTAAAAAGATCAAGTTGACAACAAAACCTAACCATCACAATAGTTTTGTTTATACATTTCTTAATTTCCCAGAGTTCTTATTATAAGCTATAGTATAGGTTTTTTTTCTTAACTGCTGATCCAGTCCTCCAGCCCTTTTATTCTTTTTTATTGAGTATTTTCATACATGCACTTAATATAACTTGATCATCATCCCCTTCAATTTCCTTCTTTTTCCCCTCTTCCCTATCTCCATAATTGTGGTAGTTTGAATAATGTCCCCAATAGAATTTATTATAATTGTGTTTATTAAATTGTTAATTGTCTCCAGGCTTCTGGCTGGAGGAAGTGTCACTTTGGCCTAGCCTCCTGGGGACTGGCCCTTTCTAAATTGGATGCAAAATACTAGGGATAGATATGCAAAAGAAAAGCCAGAATCCTGGTCTGGCAATTCTGCATTTTGTGAATTACAGTGTTATATACAGTGTGCTTGCTTGCTTGAGGTGCTGATGGTGGGTTAACTATCTCTCTACTTGCTTCTGTAACAGGGAGCCAGCCTTTCTTCTTAACTTCCCCTGGACTGTTAGTGTCAATAAATACTTTCCTCCCCAAAATTGTGCCTGGTTTGGAGATTCAGCCCAGCAACATGTGGCTGACTACAACAATATTCTTTTCAAATAACAATTATATTTACATTTAAATTTATTTGAGACACAGAGATAAAGGTAGACAGAGAGAGAGAGAGAGAGAGAGAGAGAGAGAGAGAGAGAGAGAGAGAGAGAGAGAGAGAGAGAGAGAGAGAGAGAGAATGGGTACACCAGGGCCTCCAGCCCCTGCAAATGAACTCCAGACAAACTCCAGGCACATGTGCCACTTTGGGTGCAGCATCTGGCTTTATGTGGATACTGGGGAATTGAACCCAGGTCATTGGGCTTTGCAAGCAAGGGCCTTTAACTGCTGAGCCATCCCCCCATATTCTTAATTCAGTTCACCACACATTAATCTCACACACTTCCTTATGTATAATGTAAGAAGTTTAAAATGCACTTCCTTTTACCTCCTCCCCACTTTCGCTATTATTATCATATATTTTTCTAGTACATATGTCATAAACTTCATGACTCAGGCTTTTCTTTTAGATTTAAATAGCCAGATGTCCTTTCAAGAAAGTGGAAAAAAATAAAAGAAAACAGTTTTTCCGATTCATTGGCGTATTTACCATGGTCCCAGCTATTCGATCTTCAATATCATTTTTTCCTTGAGAATTGGGAGAAGTACCGAGACTTAAAAGTACAAAGCATTTCTGACAGCTTCCTAATAACCAACTCTATCAGCTCTCGTTTATGTGACAATATTTCAATTTCATCTTTGCATTTTGGAGATGATCTTTTCTTCATACACAATTTTAAGTTGTTTTTTCCTTATTTCCAGTCCTTAAAAAATGTCATTTGATTGTCTTCTAACTTACTTTTGCTCATGAAGAGAAGTCAAGAAAGTCATTTTTCTTTATTACTGCTTTGAGAGAAGTGGAGTGATTTCTTTTCCTCTTGTTACATTCTTAAATTCTCTGTAGTTTTCATTCTCACCGAATAGATTTTAGTATGGCTAGGTGGGGATTCCTTTGAATTTATCTTATTTGAATTTTCCTGAGCTTGTTATATCTCTGGATTGTTGTTTATCAAAAATCTTCTACTACTATTTAACTCTTCTTTGATCATCTGGCTTTGATGTGAGTACTGGTGATTTGAACCCTGGCCAGACCCAGGCTGACAGGCTTTGCAAGAAAGCACCTTTGACCACTCAGCCATCTCCCCAACCTGTATTTAACTCTTACCCTTGTGTTTCCCAAACTCTCTTGGGAATCCAATTTTGTCTGTGTGAAACTAAGGAACAAGTCTGAAATTTTCTATCCAGTTCCTTTAACCTTTTTATTTCCTCTGTATTTAGGTTGAATAATTTGTGTCTGTCTCCTCATCTCTGACTTCTCTGCTTTTTACCCTCTGTTATGTTCCCTGGGCTGTTAATCCCTCTGCAGTATATCTTTGAGGTCCTGTATTATTTTCAATGACCTTGTCAGAAACTATAGTCATGTCTTCTGTCACGTGTGCTTTCCTTTTTCATGACATTGTGTCTGAGGAGCTGCCACTCATGGGTGCATCTCAACAGTTGCAAACTCCTTATGCTTGCTCAGCCAGAGCGTCTCCATGAAGTTAGTGGTTCTGCCAAAATAATAATAATGACAATAATTTTTAGAAAATAAAATTCCAGAACCTCAGCACATGGGCTCCCCTCATTCAGAGTGGGCACTTCCCTCCTCACTTAAACCCACCTGGAAACACCTTTGCAGACACACCTTCCATGGTGACCCTGAAACCTATTTAATTGACAATGAATGTTAAATATCTCAGTAGTGCTACTAATCTGATTATTTTATATGATGACTTGGCCTAGCTTATACTTAAAATTTTTTTCAGTTATTTATTTGTGAGGAAAGAGAGAAAGTGAGTTTGGGTGCATCAGGTCATCTTACTGTTGCAAATTGCAGACTCATGGACACTGTGTGCATCTGGCTTTCCATGGGTCCTGGGGAATCAAACCCAGGACAGCAGTCACTGCTGGACCATCTCCCTAGCCCAAGAAAAGAGGCTACATTTTTAATGACTGAACACTTTAGCTTCAGCTTTTTATCTTGTTTTCTAATAAAATTCCATACTGTTCAATATTTTTAGTGATGCTCATTCAGTTGTGTGCTTATCATTTGAGATCTTTTCCATTTCTTCAGGTGTTTAGGAAGTTCTGACTTTTAGATTTTATAGCATGCTATTTTTTAAAAGAGATACTTTCCATAACCTTGCTCTTTAGATACTGTGGTTGGTTTTCTATTATAAGACTAAAGTTAGTTACTCCCTTCTGTTTCTACCTTCAGAATTTAATCCCTAGAATTCTTTTAGTCTTAAATCTTTAATCCACAAATTACTTACATTTCTACTGCCCCGTTTATTAGTCTAAAATATGCTGTCAAACCTTGCATATACTTCAAGTCTTAAGCTTCAGCAAACTTATTATCTTAAAGTAATATTATTTTACTTCCTGTTTCACTATTTCAATATATCATTATTCTACCTTATTTTTGTTAATACTAACTTCTGAAAGTATAAAATTTATTTGTTACTTTTTGCCACAGTTCCTATGTTTTACCCTTTCCACTGAGCTAAATATTTGTTCAAGTGTGTACAAACACAGTGTCCTTGAAGCTAGTTTTGTAGGTTTGCCAGGAAGCGATCACTTGAATGATATTCCTTGAGGTCATTCATATTTATTTAGAGCTGTCTGTAACTTTTTTGGGGGGGGGAGGTGGAGGGCATTTTGAGATAGGGTTTTGCTCTAGCCGAGGCCAACCTGTAATTCACTGTGTAGTGTCAGGGTGGTCTTGAACTCACGGCGATCCTCCTACCTCTGCCTCTCGAGAGCTAAAATTAAAGGTGTGCATGCACCTCTATGCCTGGCAGTCTGTAGCTTTTGTTTCAAAGAAATTTTAATTGGACATCACGTTCTTTCCTCACATTTTCCTCCATTAGAATATTTTCAAATAGTTGCTGCAATATTTTGATAACACTTGTTATTTGTCTTTTGCTGCTCTTAGCATAAATGGTATAAAGGTGGGCACATCTGTCTTGGGCTCACGGTTTTGGAGGGGTTGGTCCAGTGGCCTTGTGCACTTAGAACACTGCAATGGCAGGGGTCTGTGGTGAAGGTTGTTTTTCTTGGCAGAAAGAAACAGAGGGATGGAAATGACAGTAAGTATGTAGGGTAAGAATTAGCCCCAAACATGTCTTCATTTAGTGACCTACTTCTTCCAATATGGCCCTACTTCCTAGGCTTCACTGCCTTCTCAGAATGAGTTCATATAATGAATCCACCTGTGAAATCCCAAAACAGATACTTCCAGTGCTCTGCCTTGGCAAACTCTCAGGGGTTTTTTAATCTTGTCAATTTGACAATCAAAATTAATGATCATGTAACATAAAAGTTGCTTTAAGGATCTCATATCATATTGAGATTTCTTTGTTAGTTACTAATTTTTACCTCTCAGCTGGTTAACAAAGGGCATTTCCTAACTCATTTTAAAAATATAGTGATTTTGCTTAGGCTGGAGCTTGATGTTTATAAATTTTAGTCACTTTTCTGGTATACAGTATGTTATGTTTTTGAATATTTTATTTTAGGAAATATTATTCAATTATAGCTTTAAATATGTGTTCATTTCTATTTTGTTGACTTTCTTCCATGAGGACTTTAATTATATGCATCTTACTATTCTGATTTGCAATCTTTTATGTCTAATATATTGCATTAGTTTTCTTTTTTATATATTTAGTTCTTTATTTGAGGAGAGAGAGAAAGAGAGAGAGAGAAAGGGAGAGGTGAGACATAGAAAGAATGGGTGCACCATTGTAAAAAAACTCCAGATGCATGGGACGCTTGTGTATCTGGCTTTATGTGCGCACTGGAGAATTGAACTCAGGCTGTCAGGCTTTACAAGTGAGCTACTGCTGAGCCATCTCTCAGCCCTTGTGTTATTTTTCTTTTGCTGCTATTTGTAACACAAGAACAATATCAATTCATTATCTTGTAATTCTGAAAGTCAGAAATCTTAAACTGGCTCAACAGACCTGTGTTCCTTCTGGCATTTCTGGGGAGACTCCCTTTCCTTGTCATTTCCAGCCTCTGGAGGCTACCTGCCTCCCATGCCTGCTGACCTCTGCTTCTGGAGTCATCTGTCCTCTACTACTGACCCTGCACTCCTTAGGCCCCCTGGGATTAGATATCCTACACCTTTATAAACCAGGGTCATTTCATCACCTCATCTTGGCATGTTTTATTGAAGCATCTCTCTAAAGCCCTTTACCTTGCCAGGCACCATTTGTATAGGTCATAAGGATTAAGGTGTAGACATGTTTGGGCGGGGGTGGGGATTGGTGGGTCTGGCATTATTTTGCCCACCACACAGAATTTCAAATCCTATTTGAACTAACTTAGAATGAATTTTATGGTCATTCTTTGCCTTTGAGGTTTTTTTAAAATATATAATTTAGTTTTCTTTTATGAAACTTTTTTTTTAGTTTCTGAAATGGTATCTTGATTTTTTTCATTTCTTATTAGCTCTTTTTATTAAAACTATGATTATTTTTTAATGCTTACATAATACGTTGCAGGTTTCATCTGCTCCGTGACCTCATTTTTCTAGTGAGTTTTCATTGTTTGTCTTAATGTCATTAAAGCTTCCTTCATGATTTCCTTATAATGTTTTCCTAAGGTGTTAACATTTCTTTGTTCCCTTTGTTTAGGTGGGGAACAAAATAAGATGTGGTTTCTTGGTTGATTAGGAGGCTGGCAGCCGAGGTAGCTTTCTCTATAGCCTAGCACAATTTAAGAATTTCCATTTTTGGTTTTTACTAGGAAAGAGTCCAAGTATGGTCTATCTCTCCTAGGCACTTGTTTATTTCTCTCAGACTTTGAAGAGTTTTTCTACCTTCTGTTCCTGAGGCCCATGAGCCTTGGCTCCCAGGTCTGTCTGTGGTCATTAGCATAGATCTGTTGTCATAAAGATATTTTTTTGTCTTTTTTTCTAAGAGCATTAAGTGGCTTGATTAGTTTTCCATACTTGTTTTCTAATCAACTTGGGATCATGGTTTATTTTATTTTCCTATCTGAGTTAATTTGTGGAACTGCCTCTGGTAAATATAATTTTCATTTATGTACATGCTTATTTTTGAATTTTTTGTTTCCATTGTATCCAAAATCATCTCCACTCATATTTTTGTCTATCCCTGTGTAATAATAAAGTCTCTCTGTCCTGGTTTCTCATTTTGTTATTTCCCATTTAACCTCTTGGTTATTTTTACAAATTTGCTTTTTCTTATGTATCTTAAAATCAACTTGTCAATTTCTAGTAAAAATTTGATTGTCATGTGTTGCCTTGAATTGCATTGATTTTATCAACATTGAGAAAAAATTAAATATATGAAACCCCAAATCATCCCATCTAGCACTCTTGAATATCTTGCCATTTGTCCATTTATGTCTCTTTATAATATTTTCCATTTTCTCCACATGGATTTTGACCATCACCTATTTGGCAATTCTAATTATTTAATCCATTGATTTCTTTTGTGAAATAGACATTTTTTAATACTTCAATTTTAGAATTCAATTTTCCACAGAAATATTATCTTTTACATATATCATGCATATAATGAAATTCTAGCTAGACTTTGAAAAATGTACAATGCTTTATCCTATAAATATAATTTTGTGTAATAATTTAATTTTTATTAATAATTTAATTTTTATTAATTATGTATAATTAAGCTAATCAATATAAAAAAGTTACGTTGTATTCATAAAATGTCTTAATAAATTTTGTGTAGTATTTTTAAAAAACATTTTATTTATTCATTTTTCAAGCAGAGAGATACAGAGAGAGAGCAAGAGAGAGAGAGAGAGAGAGAGAGAGAGAGAGAGAGAGAGAGAGAGAGAACACCAGGGCCACCACCTTGTGGGTCTGGCTTATGTGGGTCCTGGGGAATTGAACTGGGGGCCTTAGGCACTGGAGGCAAGTGCCTTAAGTGCTGAGCCATCTCTCCAGCCCAATTTTTGTGTAGTATTAAGGTTATCTTCATGACTTCTTTTCCTTTGTCTGTTTTGTTTGTGTTTCCAAGGTACAGTCTCCCTCTAGACCAGGCTGACCTGGAACTCACTCTGTAGTCTCAGGCTGGCTTTGAACTCTCAGTGATTCTCCTACCTCTGCCTCCCGAGTGCAGTGCTGGGATGAAAGGTGCACACCACCACAACTGATAACTGATTTTCTTGGTATACTTATGAATCACTTAAAAATATTGATGTTTTCTGTTTTATTTTGTCTTTGTATCCGATCTCATTGAGGGAAAATGGGCTTGCCAGGGCCTCCTGCAGATACAAGCAAACTCTAGACACATGTACCACCATGGGTACTGGGGAATTCCATGCAGGCTGTTAGGCTTTGCAACAAAGCACCTTTAACCATTGAGCCATCTCTTCAGCTCCCTTATCTCTTTTGTCCTTTCTTACTGTTAGCCTTGGTAAAGGAATTCACCTGTATTTCAACATATGGTATTTCTTGTGCTGCTGTGATTGTAACTTCTGTCATTGTGTTAAGGAAGTTAAATTCTATTTCCTGTAGGCTGTAGGCTGAGATTTTAATCAGTTATGACTATAAATCTGTTTGCAGATGATAGTTTTCACATGTGTTGGAGTCTATTTTTTTCATCAGATTAAGGTATTGAACCTGAACATTCTATCAGCGATCATAAATATAAACAGTTTTATTGGTTGATAATTTTTTCACTGACTGAAGGAATGTGTAGTAAGTTCACTCTCGGTCCCTGCAATATAGCAGATGAACTCAAGGGCAGGGGACTGGGATGGCTGTCGAGTAAATCAGTGTACAGTATCGGTCTTGCAATGGCTTTCCTTCTCACCGTTCACCCTCGTTCATCTTCCAATATTTGAGGTACATCGACTCACAGAATTCCAAGGTCTCACTGCCTAACATAATGAATCCCTTTTGAGTCCAAACCAAAGCAGACTTTCTCTCTGAAATCAAGAGCACAAATTCTCATCAGCGCCTTCATTCATCTCTGCTCTCTGTGAATTTTTAAAAGTTCATCACTTAGCAGCCTCTTGACAGCCTGTAATCTCCGCACTGAGATATCATTACTGCACATCTTAGCTACAATCACAGGTAAAAACTGTCACCTAAAAATAAGAACAGAGCAATAAAAAAATGGGCCGCCATTATAACTCTCATTTACCCACCTGTTCACAAGGTCATACTTGATAGATAATCATTTTGTTCTTTACTACTAATTTCCTATTTCCTCTGCTTTCAGCCCATTTCTTTAGGGATGATTTCTTGGTCTCACTAGTCTTTAGAAACTCGGTGGTGAGAAGTTTGAACCTCTCATGGTTCTGCCTGTACTAGGTCACTGAATTAGTTCTTTCAGTAATACAACTGCATGTGTTTCTCTAGGAGGGACTCGGGATAACGCTCCAAGTAGTAGACAGTCTCCTTGTTCCTACTCAACAGTCCTATCTGTCAAAAGTAAATGTTGACCCCAGATGCACAATAAAGAATCAGGTACTTCTGTTCTTCCCACTTGAAGGAGTTTCTGTTCCCACCGCCCTTCACTGTCACCCTAAACATGACCCACAGAGCTCGAACTGTTCACTGGTGTCAAGATGTCATCTGCAAATCAGAGGTTTTATATTGTCGTTTAGGTCTCAGTGTTTACTGAGGGCTAACCAATGCACTGCAGAAAGATGCAATCTGAAAACACAGTTCTCCCATGCACAGTACTGTGTGTTCAAGACTTGCTTTTGTTGACAAAGTATGTCTCTTGAACTTGGACATGAAAAGATGGTGATGTGTGTGTTTCTTCTCTGTGAAAACACAACAAACTGAGAACTGTCTCTCAAAATCAGAAGAACTGACTGTTAAGGAAAGCCGAACTTTGTCCACAGTTTTTTCTCTGGTATTAATTAATCCAATGAGAATGGGCATGCCAGGGGCCTCTTGTTACTACACACAAACTCCAGATGCATTCACCACTTTTGTGAGTACTAGAAACTTAAACCCATACCAGTGGGTTTTGCAAGCCTTTAACCATGGAGCCATCTTCCCCAGTTCTGAATTTAAACTTTCCTAGAGAAACATGTTCAGCCACAGCTAATATGAGCATGGTTGGAGTCCATTGGTTTTCATGGCTAAAGATGGATCCATGTTCCCTGATGGGCTCATTGAAAAGTATTGTAATGACTCCTTTTGATGTTGTGCTGGTTCCTTCACTTGATTGGCCAGTGAAGGATGACAGGCGATTCCCAGTCCTTCTGGGCACAGCCTCTGTACAAGTCACATATCTTATTACAGAGTGAAAATGAGTTTAAGGGAGGAAGGACTTATTTCAGTTTACACTCCAAGGCTACAGCCCATGATGGCAGGTGAGGCAAAGCAGCAAGTACTTGAGACAACTGGTCACCTTCAGTCCACAGTGAGGAAGCAGAGATCGATGAAAGCTGCTGCTCAGCCAGCTCTCTCCTCCTTCGCAGCCCATGGAACGGTGGGTCTTACCACCTCAGTTAACCTCATCAGGTTCATCCCTCACAGGCATGCTCAGGGGCTAAGTAACCTAGGTCAAGTTGACAATCAATATTGTCATCACAGGCTCTTCAAGGACTGGCAATTTCTATTGCTCACGCTTGGAGCCCTGAGCACCCCTGCAAGAGGTCCACTGCACTCAAAAGGATCACGTTGTGAAGCTGCTGTGGAAGATCCCAGGAGGAGACCACAAGGAGAGATTCAGCCCCCAAGCCCATAAGGTGTCTTAGCTGCGGACCAGACAGTGGAGGGAAGAGAGGAGTCTTCTTCACTGAGTGCTGCCCAGATTTCAGAACTGTGAGCTAAACACAATATTTTTATAAAAAAATTTATTTATTCATTTTCAAGCAGAGAGAGAGATAGAGAGAACACCAGGGCCACCACCCTGTGGGTCTGGCATATGTGGTTCCTGGGGAATTGAACTCGGGGCCTTAGGCACTGGAAGCAAGTGCCTTAACCGCTGAGCCATCTCTCCAGCCCTTACACTATTGTTGTGACTTGAAGTCATAATAGCTTATTGTGCAAGACCTCAGAACAACTAGATCGTGTAGTGAGTGTACCAGTGCTTGACTAAGTAAATCTACTTTAGGGTCTTCACTCATCCCACTCAGTACTATCAGATGTCAAGTTTTCTAATTATTTAAAACAATATTTTCATATATTTTATTTATTTGCAAGAAGAGAGACAGACAGGCAGACAGAGAATTGGTGCTCCAGGGCCTCTGACCACTGTAAACAAATTCCAGACATGTGCCACTTTGTGCATCTGGCTTTATGTGGATACTGTGGACTCCAACCCAGTCATTAGGCTTTGTAGGCAAACACCTTAACTGCGGAGCCATCTCTCCAGCCCCATCCGTTGTATTTTTTTGTTTTGTTTTTTAGAGGCAGGGTCATGCTTTAGCCCGGGCTGACCAAAAATTCACTATGTAGTCTCAGAGTGGCCTGGAATACTCTATGATCCACTTACCAGTGCCTCCCAAATGCTGGGATTAAAGAAGAGCTCCACCACCCCCTAGTGCTGGGATTAAAGAAGAGCTCCACCACCCCCTAGTGCTGGGATTAAAGGAGAGCTCCACCATTCCTGTCTCCCATCTGCTGCATTTGAACTGCACTGAAGAATTAAGAGAGGTTTTATGTTGACTTCAGTTACTGTAAACTGATGGTAAGGGCTGGAGAAACCTGAAACTATGATTAAGTAATCACTGGAGGTGAAAAGCGACCGTGAAGATGAACACGAGGTTGTTTTGAAGGCTATGGGTTCCTAGTAAGAATATCAAATTTCCTGTATGAATATGAAAAAAGTCTGCAGTTTTTATTTCCATAATAAAAGGGAAGCTCTTTTTTCATGAAAGTATAGAAGACGGATTAAAACAAATCCTTGAATATTAGTTCTAGGATTATTTCTAAGAAAGATACAATAATGTAGGATATAGTACAGGACATAGTTTATTCAACTGATTACCACACATGTTGCAAGCATATAAAACAACTCAAAATAGCCATGTACCCTTCGGTTTGAACTGTCTGAGCCAACTAACTAAAAGGAGATGGTGGTCTGTGTTCTACGGACCAATGATAGGGAATTTCCTGACTTTATTTTTTTTGTTACAAAGAATAAGACATCTACACAATGTACTGTGGTTAAAATTCCAAACATTCCTCTTGGATAGAGAATGGTGTAGATATCTGGTGGCGAGCTGTCTCCTTATCTCAGACACGTTCACATTTGTTCTTGAAGAGTGGGTATGTGTGCTTTATCTCATATTTCTCTCTATCCTCCACACTTAGCCAAGAGCAGAACCAACCTTGACGCTTACATATCCTCCTCTTTGCAATTAAGAGGCAGAAAACGAGAGCAGGGCTCTAGCGGGAGTCATCTGATTTTGGTCCCTAGGACTTGAACTGGTTTGTTTCATTTCTCAGAGAGAAAGTAGAGGTGGAACTCTGAGTGATGCTGTGTTACAGGGTCAGTTTGGTGTCATAATTCTCTTGGGTCCATTGTAATCAACTACTAAGGATTTCACACACTGTGCTCAGCCCTTTCCTTGAGGCATTGTGGAAAGACTTACCTTCTCCCTTACCCTGTTTCGTGGGATAAGTCCTTCATATTCATCAGACATGATTCACGTGTTTCTTATAGGACAGTAAGGCCAATCTTACTCTAAGATGCTAACTTTTGTTGTCTATATTTATCTGTTTTGTTTTTGTTTTGAATAAGACCACACATCCTCCTCAAGATATCAAAATATTTATACACCGACAGGATCTATTTTCTTTTTATTAATAGAAATAAGAGCCGTTTAGACAAGAATAAAATACTTGCCAGTTTTTGTTTTTTTGAAGCTAGTTATTTCTGACAATTTTCTATCTTTTGAGCACAGTTTTGTTCATTAATGCCTACTAAAAGAAACGGAAGTAAATGCCAGTCACAATTCTTGAAATATAGTGAAGGGAATTCTGACATGTTTCTAGACCAGAAATGTTTATAACTTACCAATAATCATGTGCTTTATGCCTTCATCTTAGCAAGAAAAAAAATCCAACCAAGTTAGGTTTGTGAAGGAATCCTTCTCCTACCCCCTCATCACTACAGAAACCTGTGTGTGGCAAATACTTGGGAAAGGAGCTTTTCTCTGTGTATGTGTTTTGTAGGATGAGTGTCTATTTAATTCTGCAGAAGGAGCTGGGAGTGAGGCAACCCACTCCTGCATCTCCATCACAGACATGAATCCAGCCCCACGTCTAGCAGTCTGTGAGTGTTCTGAGTGGGAGAGACTTGGTGAGGGTGGCCCTTGGAAACAGATGAGAGAAAAAAAAACCCTAAAGATAAACTGGCAATTCTACTAAGTGACTCTGATTTTCAAATCAGAAAAGCTTCTTTGAGAACTTTTAATGGAATGTGGTTACAAGATGAGAAATAGATATTTAATAGTCAGTGGACTATTAAATATAATTTAGTCATACAATATTTACCTATTACTCATTTCATTCTCCATAGTCATACAAAGTAAGACATTATGAAATACACAATTAAAGTATACCCTAATGGAAAATAAATTATGGAAACAAAAATTCTTTGGCATGTGCTTTATTGTAATACTGTATTAGAAATTGGTGAACTGCATGCTTCTCCCCTTAGTACAGAATTTAATGTGTTTAAATCACTGGATGAATACATTATAGGTTAATTACAGTTATCTCCTTTGGCTTATCAAGGGTTTTTGGAGAAACTCTAAAAGCACAAGGCATCAAAGTACAAATAGAGAAATGGGATTCAATGTTTCTGCACAGCAAACAGTTATCTGAACAAAGAGAACAGGAGAAGCTACCTGCAAATGACACACCTAATAGGAAATTACTATGAAATATAAAAACATGAAAACCTTAATACGAAATCGTCTGATTTTAAAATGGGCAATAAGGGCTGGAGAGATGGCTCAGAGGTTAAGATGATTTCCTGCAAAGCCTGAAAATGTGGGTTTGATTCCCTAGTACCCATGGAAAGCCAGATGCATGGTTGGATATGTATCTGGAATTCTTTTGCAGGGACTCTGGTGTGCCAATTCTCTCTCTCTCTCTTTCTCTCTCTCTCATCTCAATCTCTCTCTGATTACAAATAAATAAATAATGTTAAAAATAATCAATAAGCTTAAATGGATATTTCTCAAAAGAAGATATACAAATGACCAATAGGTATATGAAAAAAATGCTCAATTTCACTCATCCTGAAGGAAGTGTAAATCTGAATCTCAATGAGATATCACCACTACCCAAGAAAGAAGGACTACTCTCAGAAAGGCTGAAGATTATATGTATTGATGAGAATGTGAAAATAAGTGATTGAAAATTAGTATGGACATAGTACATAGTAATGAGATTCCTCAAGAAATTAAAATTTGATCCCCTGATTCCCCTACTGG
>PVHP010045769.1:0-13560 GCA_004024765.1 Zapus hudsonius | reverse complement strand
CATACTTCTACTTCTATTGTCCATCGGGCCCTGCATCTTAAATCGACTGGTCCAATTCATAAAAGACAGGTTATCAGTTATTCAGGCCTTTGTGTTAACCCAACAATATCACCAACTCAGACAAAATGACCCAGAAAATCTAGACAAGCCAGCACTGATTGAATAAAAGATTTTATTCAAGTTAGAAAAGAAATGGGGGGATGAAAGACCCCAGCCCCAGCTTAGCAGCAAGAACGCCATTTTGCAAGGCTTGACTTAGTAAGCAATATTAAGATTCCAGGAGACAGGAAAATTCAACTTGAAGACAGGGGTATGGGGCCCGACAGGATATCTGTGGTCAGCCATCTGGCAACAGAACAGGGAACTTGGGGCTCTGGAAAAATATTTTTACCCCAGATAGAGTCAAGTCAGCAAACATACCCGATTACCGGGAAAAACCACAGGTTGCCCTCGACTCAAACCCTAGCCTCATTTAAATCAGCCAATCCTAACCCTGTAACTATGCATCTCGCTTCTGTACCCGCGCTTTTGCCTCCTCACCCTATAAAAATCCCCCACCCCAGCCTGTGGGCGCGCTAGTCCCCCCAGAGACTAAGTCGCCCCAGGTACCTGTGTATCTGAATAAACCTCTTGCTGTTTGCATCCGCAGAAGTGGTCTCGCTGTTCCTTGGGAGGGTCTCCCCAGATTGAAGGACATCTCAGAGTGAGGGTCTTTCAATAATAATGATGATTGATTACTGTTTTCCTAACACCTTCCTGAAGAGTGACAATAAGTGAAGCCGCCTCCTCATTTTTCCTGAAAGATTGCCCCTAATTCTTAATGCTTCACCAGAACCGGCATGTGACCCGGTGTTAATTTCTAGTTTACAGTGCTTCAAGGCTGCTGCTGAAGACTTAGTACCTCCCAGCCAGAGGGGATCTGAAACTACAGGAACAGCAGGCAGCCATAGCCTGACCCTTGCTCTGGGCCCCTCACAAAGCTGAGTACTATGTGCAGCAGGCATTAAATATGCAGGAGGCTCTTCCAGGTTAAAACAAATGGATATGATCTTTGCAGACTGTCAGTCAGTCTGCACTGCAACTGAAGAATGACTTCCTGTTTCATTAAACATTTAGTCTGCTTCTTGCCTGTCACGGAGACAGCAAGCAGAGAGCAGAGATGTGGACTTCCTTCTCAGGGCAGGAAAATTATCATTTTCTAGTGGAAAATTCATATAAAATTGGCACTTGTTTTTAAGAACTAAGTGTGAGAGCATTCAAAAATATAAGACGCTTGACAACAGGACTTTTGTCACTCCTGCAAGTGTGAATTTTAAAGTGACTTTGGACATGTGACCCACATGTCTCATGTCCATAGTTGCTAGGGACATCTGCCTTCATCGGCTCCATGAGGTTTCTCAATTCAGAATGAACGCTTCAGCACCTTGACTTTTGTAATGAAGGTGTTGATTGGCAAGGCTTCTCCAGCGCTGAGCCCTAGTCAATGTATTGACTGCTTCCCCAAAGCAGTCTGTTTCTCTTGGGTTAAGTCATGACTTCTAGCCCCGTGTTCTAGGCCTGGCAGGTTTGTAAGAGCTCTTCCATAGCTCATGGTCACGTTTTCAGCAAAACCAGGACAAATGATTTGAAATAAATGACAACTTTAAAAATATTTTATTTATTTATTCATTCATTCATTTATTCATTTGAGAGAGAGAGACTGATCAATTTGGCAACAGAAAAAGGTTTCTGAATGCGCATGACCCAAAATTAATCCAAAATCAAACACATGATGTATCTGAGGTATTTTGGGCAGCATTTGCCTGCGCTGCCTGTGTGGCCTCACTGTAGCTTTGGTTCTGAACACACAGCACACGGACTTTGCACTGTTCACAACATCACATCATGTGTGTCGTAGTCAACACACGCTGCTGGGATGAATCTCTAAACCAGGCACAGTTTATGGGAGGAAACGATTTATTCAAGTTATAGATACAGGGGAAGTTCCAGAATGCAAAAGAGGCTGGCCCTCTTTCACAGGTCCAAGCAGAGAGAGAGAGACCCATCACCAACACCACACACTCAGAACAGGAAAACAGGCAGGAGGCAAGGAGAGAATTTCTTCCCCTTTATATAGCCTTAGGGTGGGGTCTTGGAACTCTATCCCAGACTTAATGGCTTCCTGAGTCTCTGGAATTTCCTTCCTGAACTGCCCACACAGGAAAGGATGTTTACTTCCAGCTTCTTTGAGCTTCTTTACATCCTGCCCCTTGCTGAGAGGCTGCCTTCCTATAAATATCCTGAGACCCACCCAAGAAAATTAAAAAGATCAAGTTGACAACAAAACCTAACCATCACAATGTGACACCAACAAATGGTGCCTCATGCTCCTTTGCTCAGATTTGAGACTATTATGTGTTACTGTACATACTTTTATTGTACATACAAGGTTTTCTGCATGTGGCGGTTTGAACTAGGTGTCCACCATGTTCATGTGTCCTGAATGCTAGGTCCCTGGCTGGTAGCAATTTGGAAATTGGAGCCTCTTGGAGGAAGTGTATTATTGGGGACAGGCTTATATGGGTTTTATACAGCTTCCCCTTGCCAGTGTTTGGCACATTCTCCTGTTGCTATTGCCCAACTGATGTTGGCCAGGGGGTGATGTCCAGCCTCTGCTCATGCCATGTTTCCCTGTCATCATAGAGCTTCCCTTCAAGTTGTTAAGCCAAATAAATCTTTTGCTCCACAAGTTGCTTTGGTCAGATGCTTTCTTCCAGCAACATGAAGCTTACTGCAACAATGCTCCTATAGGAACATAATTTAATTATAGAAAATAAGGCTTTTAATATCTCCCTATCATCATTCCTCAGCATGTAAGTATTAAATGAACATTTTGGATTGTATTGTTAGAATGTTTAATTTTTTAAAATTATTGTTTGAATTGCTGATTTGAATTTATAAACTGTTTAATGAAGTTTGGCTTGGCACTAAGAAAGAATTACCAGCAATTTCTAAAGTGCCCTTAAGTGTACTTCTGCTATTTTGTACTATGTATTCATGTGTGATGTTCTCAGCACTGACGATTATAAAATCAAATATTAACCAACTCTGAGAAAGAACATCAAAGGTTCTGTGTCCTATAGCCACCATTTAATTCTTCTTGTAAAAACCAACAAGTCCATCCATCTCCTTAGTGTGGAAATCTGCTTTTGTCTTTAGTAAGTGGTAAAATTCTGTGTATACCAAAGAATTACCCTTGCCTTTGTGTACGGTTTTGTGAAACGTCTTTACAGAGCAACATCCAGCTTCTAGATGCAGCTATCAAGGAGTTCCTGTTATGCTCCGGGGACTGGCTGGGGCACGGCAGACTGATCAGGCTTCCTAACTGCAATGGTGAAGTTTTGTTGTCAACTTGGTCTGGTTAGGAATCCACAGACCTTCCTGTTCAGTGAGTCTCTGAGGTTGCTTCTAGGAAGGACTGACTGAAGGAAGAAGTCCTTCCTCCAGAGTAAGCCCTTCCCCAAGAGTGGTCACCTCCTGGAGGGGGGCTTTATGTAAGGAACCTGAGAGGAAAGAGCCCCTTCCTCCTGCCTGGCTGCCTGTACTGCTTGCTGGTGAGGGCCTTCACTTGCACATGCATCTTTCCTGTTTGGCTATCCTTCCTCACCATTGGAACAAAGAGTCCTCAGCCTTCCAGCCTGGACTGAAGAACCAGCAGCTCTCCAGGAAGCCTCTAGATCTTCAGTGCTGGATTGGGACTCCGGCCACGTGGACTGAGCAGCCACCAGTTCCTTGACTCTCAGGCATGCAGACTGCTATTGTGGGTCAGCCATAGCTAATCTAATAAATCCCTTTTTAACACAATTCATTCTATCAGTTCGGTTTCTCTCGAGAACCCTAACTCATACACCATCCTTCTGTTCTGAGACAGGGGTGGTGTGCAGGTGTCATGGTTTGATCCAGGTGTCCCCCACAAATAAATGAATGTGTTCTCCGTAATCGATCCACAGCTGATGGCAGTTTGGATTTTACAACCTCCATGGAGCTGTGTTGTTGGGGGCGGGCTTATGGGGGTTATAAACCAGCTTCCCCTTGCCAGTGTTTGGCACACCTTCCAGCCGCTATTTCCAGTGCTGTGGCAGGGTTGATGTCCACCCATCTGCTCGTGCCATCATCTTTCCTGCCAGGGTGGAGTCTCCCCTCGAGTCCGTAAGCCAAATAAACCCATTCCTCCACAAGCTGCTTTTGTTTGGGTTCTTTCTGCACAGCAACTAGGAAGCTGACCATAACAGCAGGATTTCATTGTGGGGTTCTATGATGCTCATGTGTCAGGCATGGCTTTTTATGGTCAATCTTACCATGTAGATCATGGGGCAGAATGACCTTCACTTTGATGCCCGGCACACGGTGCACAGTGGTTTCAATAATATTGATTAACAGAGTCTCCACTGTGGACCATCAGGCCATCCACAAATGTTATGAGTATGGACAACCCTTTGTCTTCAGCATTTCCCAGACACTGTACCTTCAAAGCTCTTGCTCAAAGCCTCCATGATGGATCCTGGCACACCATAGCAAGCCCTTCACACAGCAAGCCCTACAGGGGTTGCTAGCTCTGTCTGGGAAATGACACATAGACCTTCTGTGGACTCTTTCATATCATAAGGCACTACACTGCTCTCAAGGAAGCCAGACTTCTCCTGGATTACTGAAGCTGATGTCTGATGCTGTAAACCTTCTCACAAACGATCATGCCACTTCCTGGAGGCTAAGGATTTCTGTCCCAGCTGAAGTGATTTGGATCTCAACTCTAAAGGAACCATCTTCAGCCAACTTCCAATTGAGAAACTCTTCAGCTCTGAAGATGTCATCAGCAACAGAAGACTTCTTGGCAACTTGCACTGCTGTCTTGTCTCCAAGCATCACCAAAAGGAAAGGCAAGGAACTGTAAATTTCTTTTTCATTGATTGTCAGTCAATGCTTGCTTGGTACACCGACTGAATAGTCCAACCTATACAGACCTGAGGTCATGTCAACGTATCTTGGGCAAAAATGGGCTGCAAGTTTAAGAAGCTGTGTCCTAGAGCCAATTCACATGCTTCTCTGTGTTTTGCTCAACTTCTGTGTTGAGAGGCAGTGTTTTACTGGGAGATGCAGTTTGTCATATGAGACATCTCAATAGAGAGCTCTGTTCTCACCATTTCTGTTTTACTTCAGTTCTTCAACATCAGTGAGTGGCAGAAGCTTTAAGATTAATCTGTCCCAAGAGAGTGTCGAACCTAGCTTCCTTATTTTATGGTAGTATGACTGAAGTCTGGGCAGGTGATAGACAGTGCCTGAAGTGTGTTGTTCTTTCCAGTGTTTCTATCAACAGTTCATTCCCGTGGGATGATGTTCCCGTTTGTCCCCAGGCCCTCGGCTTTCATGTTGTCCACATTGCTCTACTTGGCATGACCTTTTCAAAGGTGTGTCTTTCTCAGTTTATACACATCTTCTTTCTCTCCATCTTCCTCCCCTTCTATGGTGTTTCACAGTGATATCATTTGCAGTAGGGTGTGACTTGTCCTTTGACAGCTGGGCCTTTTTTCTGCCCTAAACAAATTTATTAAACTGAGAAGCAAACCACTATGAACGATGTCTTCCTTTTTTCTGATTGTTGAAATAAGTATTTTCAATCTAATGTCACTGGGTTCCCATCCAGCCTCTCTCCATACCCTGTTCCTGTGAGTCATAAGGAGTTACCCAAAGTAGACACCAAGGAAATACTCACTTTAAGCTTGGAGAATTTTTTTTTCTTCCCTTCCTTCTATTATAGTTCAAATTCACTTTTTTTTTCTGAAGGAGAGACAGGTGAGAAGGGTCTCACTATTGTAGCCTGACTGGTCAAACTCACAACAATCCTACCTCAACCTTCTGAGTGCTGAGGTCACAGACATGTGCCACTGTGCATGGCTAACATTTGTATTTTATCTTTTCTACTTTCTTTTGTGTTACAGGTTTTTTTCATAATTGGTTTATTCAGAGTGTGGTAAGAGTGGGCTGGAGAGATGGATCAGTGGTTACAGGTGCTCGCTTGCAGAGGGCTCTGGTCCAGCTCCCCTGCCTTCCTGCTCACCCAATCCCCTGTCTCTATCTTTTGTGGCCGTGTGCTTTGCTTTGCTGACCACTGCTTTGGAGTCTGGCTCATCACATTTCCAGAACACTGACTGCTTCATCTGCATAGAGACAGAAATACCCAGAATTAGCATCCCCTTCCCTGTTCAGAGCTGGCTGAACTTCACACATCTGGTCCTTTGACTTCTTCTCCAAATGTTAGGCTGAACAACCTTTCCTTTCCTTCCTTCCCTCCCTCCCTTTATTTCTTTCTTTCTTTCTTCCTTCCTCCTTCCCTTCCTTCTTTCTCTCATGTTCTTTTTTCTTCTCTCTCTCTCTCTCTCTCCCATTCTCCTTTTTCAATGCACTCTGGTATTTTTTCTCTCTCTCTTTTCATTTTTTAAAAGGTAGCCGTTGTGTGATTGGAGATGTAGCTCAGTGGTAGAGCACTTGTCTAGAAACATAAGGCCTTAGCTCCACCTCAACCAAGTGCTTGGGGGACCTGAGGGTAGAAAGCCATGGTCCTGGGTGCAGGGAGAAGCTGTCATTGCTCAAGTGTTATGAGCTTTTTTTCCAGCCCAGATCAGATGAACATCTGCCCATAAACAAGTGAGGGCTCGGCCAGCTCTGCAAGGCAGTTAATGATCTGGCCTCCTTATCAGGTGAAGGTCCAGAGGGCTGTTACTGACAATGGTAATAGGCTCCATAGAGAACTGGCCCAGGTCTTGCATTTGCACTTCTCCGTGAATAAGTTTCCTAAGCATCAGATCATGGCACCTCAACACAAATAAAGTCTGGTCTTCTCTACCCACATTCCAGGCTGGCCTGTGTCCTTGTCTGTAAGCTCCTCCAGCTCCCAGCACACGACATGAGATGAGAGACCCTTAAGGGCTTACTTAAATACAACTATTTTTATTGTTTCTTGAGATTATATCTCCTGTAATTTCTATTTTGTTTTTATTGACAACCTCTGTACATATAGGCAATACAACGTGATCATAACCCCTCCCTCACTCTCCCCTTAACCCCTCCCATCCCCCTCCACTGCATCCCTTCTTCTTTCCAGCTCCTCTCCTAATCTGATGGCATCAGTTTTCTTTCTCCTATTAAGCAGGTCTTGTGTAGCTAGTGTCAGCCACTGTGAGGTCATGAATGCTACAGCTACCTTGTGTCTGGAAGACAGTATTATAAACATTCCTCCCCTGCTTTGGCTCTTACATTCTTTCTGCCACCTCTTCCGTAATGGTCCCTGAGCCTGGAGGGGGTGAGAGAGATGTCTCACTTAGTTCTGAAAACTCCAATGTCACATCATCTCAGCACTTTGGTGAGTTTTGAGTCATATCGTGGTTATTGCCATCTGAAAAGAGAAGCTTCTAGAACCAAAAGTGAGAGTAGCATTAGTATATGGTCATAAACATAAGTATTTGGCGGGCTGTTTGGTGGACATAATATATCCATTTAGCCTGACCACAGTAGTAGTTTTCCCCTAAAGGCTAAGACCTTCCCAGCCATAATCTTTAATTAAGTTCTCAGACCAGACAGGAGAATGCATCCATTTTAATTTCCAAACTTCCCAGCAATGTTTTCCAATGAATATTTGAGTTGCTTATCCTAAGTTTTGCTTGATTCCTCCCGTTGCATTTGGTAACATTCCAAAGGCATCTTTCTGGTCCTCAGCTCTCTTAATCTTTCTTCAAACTTACCCTGTTTACCAAATACACACATATGTGGCTTCAGTATCGAGAACTTTCAGTGATAACCATTTTGTAAATATTCTCCCTAATTGCTTTCACCATTGACTTTCGCTGGTCCTCCTTGTCTGTCTTTCCCTTGCTGCTCTCTGTAGACCCCTCTCTACCTTCCAACAGGGTGAAAATCCTGGCAACAAAAAGCATGGTCTCAAGGTCCACACTTCAGTAGTGACCTTAGCTCCTTTCAGCTGCTTTCCGGAGCAAGTGTCCACCCACTCACAATCAGTGCACTGGACATAATGTAGAGCTACATCAGACTTCTGTGATGGTCACTGTATTCTGTTCCTGGCTCCCTCCTCCAGCCAGCTTCCATGAAAGCTTGGCCTAGAGAATGCCATTTACTTTGAGAGATCGCCAGCACTTCAGGTATATGTCCCTGGTCAGGCGCTAATGAACTTGGACTGTGAGGAGCCATTATCATGCCATAAACTGCGTCAACATTTGTTTTGAAGGTCTCTGTTCTTCCTCTTACTAACCAGTGCTAAGTCCCTATTTTCTCTGCCAAATATTCTCTGTCTGCAGGCTTCCTCCTAGAGTTCACATGATCCTTGCTGTGGCCAGGTTACCTAGCAACCTGGTTATGCTAATTCCTAACCACCCATTGACCTTCCCCCCTGTGAAAAAAAATATTTAAAGTGCTGCCTTCTTGGAATAAAATGAGTTTGATCAGAATTTCGTCTTAGTCCATTCTCTCACGTCTCTTGTCCCTCCCATTCTCACCCCTTCCCTAGGCCCTACGTTGACCGACCCGTGGGTGAGTAAGGACAATTGGCTCCCAACGTGGCCAGCGTGGGCACATAGCACCAAAGAACCAGTGAAGAACACTGAATCGAGAAAAGCCACAGGATACATAGAAGAGAAAAAGTGAACATATAGAAGAAGAGAAGTGACCACCCATGGAGTAGCCTGCCTTGTGGACAAGGTCTCGTGAATAATCAGTGATTATGGTACAAGAAATAAGTAAGCATGAGATAAGTTGTTGAACATTTAAAAAGAAGCTTTAAAGATGCGAGGGGTAAAGGTTTAAATAAAAGATTTGTTAAGGATTTTTTTGATTTTATACAGGGAATTGTCCCTGGTTCCCCAACAGGGAGCTATAGATGGATGTGAATGGAAAAGAGTTGGTAATGCTTTGCAGTTTTATTACAAAATATTCGTTCTTTAAAAAAAAATCCTGTAACTGCCTTTTCTTATTGGAACTTAGTTAATGAAATAATTAGTTTTTGCCAGGGAAATGCCACAGTCGCTGCGGCGATCATACAGACTGAAAGACTTTTGCAAAATGATAAAGAGAAGGGAGAAATAACCCAGAACTCCCAGGATAGATGTGAGGAAAAAACTTTGGCCCAGAATTGTGAGGAAAGAGACCAATTACCAAGCGAGGATCTATTAGAAAAAGAAGTAGATTTAACTTCTTGGGATAGTGAGGATGAAGAAATAATTGCAGAATCAGAAAAAATCCCAGGCTGAAAATAGCAAGGAAAGGAAAAAATTAAAACCCTGATTAATAAAATTGAGACTAAAAGGAGACCTCCAAAAGCATATCCTTCCCTAGAAAATCTTAAACAAAAAAGATGATGATATTTTGTCAGACTCTGACTGGGAGGATATTGAAGAAGAAGCTGTAAATTACCATAATCAGGACTGGCCACCATTAAAGATTCGCCCTCCTCACTATTGTCCAGAGGCTGCTAGGAAACCCCAGCAGGGTAGAAATCTAGCTCAAAATGATAATCGAGAGTTTAGGAAAAATTGAAACTGGCATCCCCCTTCCCATAGAGATTAAAGATAATCAAGGGAGACAAGGCTTGGGAAATTTATTATAGAGGCTACTGACATTCCTGTACCACATGCAGATCAAATTACATGGACATCTGATGATCCTGTCTGGGTCAATGACTTCTATCATAAGAAAATTTAGAAATTGCCCGCCAGTTAGTACTGGAACAATAAAAGCGGAACGCATAGGCACCAGGGTACTGTGGGCAACCAAATTTCCTTTGAAGGATGGGATGAGGGTCCAGTGTTGCCAGCTCTTCTGATTTTATAGAGCAAGCGGAAATTTAGATTTTGTGTGTGCGGGGAAAAATTCAGTTTTAAAACACTGATCAAAGTTATTTATTTGTGTGCTTATTTATTTACTAATTGAAACAGGTCCTTGCTATAGAATGCAGGCTGGTTCTGAACTCGTGATTTTCCTGCCTCAGACTTCTGAGCACACCACCAAATCCATCTATTGCTTCTTACTTTTAAATTATATCTACTGTGAACAAAAATGCATAGTTCAAAGCCCATGGGGTCCTGTTTTGCGAGCCCTGCCTTGGTGGAGATCTAGGTTTCTTAAAATTTATTTCAGTGCTTGAGAGATTGCTCAGTGCTTAGGGTGATTGCTTGCAGAGCCTAATGACCTGAGTTCGATTCCCCAGTGCTCACTTAAAGCCATGTGCATGGGATGGCACATGCATCTGGAGTTTGTTTTCGGGGCTGAAAGTCCTGTCCTACCCACTCTCTCTCTCTCTCTCTCTCTCTCTCTCTCTCTCTCTCTCTCTCTCTCTCTCTCTCTCTCTCTCTTCTCTCTTTTCTCCTTTCTCTGCTTGCAAATGTTTACCACTGTGGCTTACAGGAGAGGTTGAGAGAAATCCTCTTACTTTCTCCATGGCCTGATGTCAGAAGCGACTGATCAAAAAATTATAGCAGCAGGAAACTCAGTGCATCTAAGCACTGAGATTTATAACAACCAGAATTGTCCTCTGGGTCCAGCCATTAAAGCATTGTCTCTCTTTACCTTTTGGCATCTTGTCAGAGAGCTTTTCACTGTAAGAAAGTATGGGGATGACTGTGTGTATGTTTGTAAGTTGTTAGACTGAGGATAGGTTTTCTGTGAGCCAATATTTAAGAGATCTGCAATAAAAGATTACCCTGACCTGATAGAACAAGTGAAGTGTTGTGTGATTGTGTGTGTGAATGTGCATTTGTGCCCATTTATATATACAGATGACAAATTATATTTGAAATTGTTGGAAAATAAATTCAGATTGAAATGCCTATCAGACCCATTACCTAGAAATCTTTCTTAAAACTACATATACTCCTGGGGTCAGTTTTCTACTTAGATTAATCAGTGACAGTTATGAATGGGAGATACTCTTCTGCATTTTCTAAAGAAGAAAATATTTTGTGTTTAAAAATAAAGCCAATACCCAAATGTATAGCATAGTTCTTGTTCTTAAGCATTTTGGCTACAAATAGATGATACTATAATTTTATGTAAATACTGATCCAAATTGGGATCTCAGTAAATTTCTGGTATTGATCTGAAATGTAATAGCTATTATTATTCTAACAATATTTCACTCCATTTCGTCCTTCTTTGAAGATTTAATACTGTTATCAATACTCAGGAACTATTGCAAGGAACTCCCTAGGTCACATTCTATTATTACTGAATTCAAGTTATCTATTTGTGCTTCCTATTCTGGATTGATAGATAATCATTATCCCCCAAACAAACTTCTACATTTTGTTAATGTGCATGATTTTGTTTTTCCCAAGTTAACCTCTTTCCAGCCCATTCCCAATGCCCTCCTAGTTTTTACCGATGGGTCATCCTCTGGCCTTGCAGCTTATGTCTATCTTGATAAAACCAGTGTTGGGAATTCTGAATAGCATCAAAAAGGGTAATGGCCCAGGATACACTGGGTCTGTATTTACTAAGTTTTGTCAACAACTTAACATTAAACACTCTACTGAAATTCCCTATAATCTGCAAGGCCAAGGTATTGTAAAAAGGGCTCATTTATCTCTTAAAAATACTCTGCAGAAAGTTAAAAAGGTGGAATGGTATCCTGTTAAAGGCTCCCCTCCGTTGTAACCTCTTGTCTCACTCGCTTTTTATTTTAAATTTCCTGATCCTGGACAGAGACGGACACTGCAGCAGAACGTTTCTGGCATACAGAAACTCGCAAAGATTTTGCTACAGCCCTATGGAAGGATCCTTTAGAGAATAAATGGCATGGTCCAGACCTGGTCTTAATATGGGGCCGAGGATCTGTATGTGTGTATTCAAAAGAGCTAGATGCTGCTAGATGGCTCCCAGAAAGATTAGTAAAACAAATTGATAATCATAACACCTCCAGGAAAAAAGAAACTCCCAGAGAAGATTCTTCTCTTCTCCATTTACAGACATCATGAGAAATCCTCGGTGGACTTTCCTATGGATAACGCGCATCTGCTGCCCCTCATCCAAACAAGGAATATTCTTTTCCAAACCTGCCAGCGGAAGGTATAACTGCATACCTCACACAGGTGTGACTGTAAGACCCTCCCCCATGCAAAGCTGACTGAGCTGCTCATTACTAAGGCCATGCAAATGCTCAGAATGGGAACTTTAAGTTCCTAATATTTAGAAGAAACAAAATTGTTTAAGGTCAAAATTTTATTAACTTGATTTCTAGTCAAAATTTATATACCCTTTTTCTATAAAATCATTTATTCAGGATGAGCATAAGCCCACTGCCCTCTCCCCTATATTCATTGTTACATTCTTCAAGCTGCTAGTGGCCAGTCACTTAGCATAAGTAACTATCAGAGTTTTGAAGCCCAGTGAAACATAGGAGTAATTGCTTGATAAGGAAGTTAAATCAAGGCCGGAGATCACCTGGGGAGAAGCATCTGGGCTTCCCCGGAACCCATTGTAAGGTGTGAGTCGATAGGTGCTTGCATCTACATGCCTAATGGTCATCTCCTTGTAATCAGGAACCAGGTGCAAATTAACCCCCCCTCCTGCTGCAAAGGCTTTGTCTGTTTGTTGCTAAATATTTTTACAACAGGTACTTAGGATCTATTTACAGAACTGAGGCAGAAGAATAACAAAGGTGCTTAATGGACTAATAAAAAATTTTTTTCTTCCTTCTGAGTTATTCGAAGGCATTTTCCTGATTCTACAATTTTGGATTTTAACTATGATACAGACCTTTTGTTTCCTCAGGTTAACTTGATCAGTTTTTTGAAAAGTAGCCCAAGGAAAGATTGATATGTATTCTAAGTAACATCATTCTCAGATGCAGTAAAAATGTAAATATAGCTGTTTCAGACATCGTTATGTTTTGCCTATGCTGTCTCAAAATGTATAGGATAAAGTTATTTACAGGACATATTTTTGTCCATAGATTTTAACCTATAAAAAGTGCTATAAATGTTATATGGTTTATTAGTTTTCTTTATCTACATGCTTAAAGGTGCTACTCACAAATAATTGCCTAATTCTTTTGATACTAGAATATTTTTTCTTCCATTATTAGATAAAGGTTAAGTAAAATTGGTATAATTTCTCTGAAATTCTAATAGGTTAAGAGACTAATTCGGGGGGGCAGAGCAAGATGGCAGACAAGTAACAGCATCACCAGGACTCTCTTCAGAAAGGTTTGATCTCTTCAGCTGGGATCCAAACTTTGGTCACCAGCTGGACCTGATTTCGGGCCCTCCCTCCCTCCCCAGCCCCTGGGCCAGAGCAGAAGGGGTTCTCCGGCAGCTCTCTGCTCCCCAGCAGAGCAGAGGACCGAGCCCTCCCCCCCCACTAGCTCCCGCCATTATCCCCTCGCAGCGGGTTCCGAGTGCCGCTAATTGAGCCACTTCCCCTCATGGGAGCACCTGATCTTTGGACGTGCTTGTCTCCATGACCCCCCCCTCCACATACACAGGCAGATGCGAGCCTTGGGCAGGCTAAGCTAGCTAGGTC
>PVHP010045768.1:0-13550 GCA_004024765.1 Zapus hudsonius | reverse complement strand
GCCTTCAGTATCAGCTTTGAACTACCGAGGCATCCAGCCTTGTGGACAGAGCAGCTACTGAGTTCTGCAGCTGTTTAGCCTGAATGCAGTTTTGTGGACTGAACATCTATTGGTCTCTTTGATACTCAAGTGTTCCAGATAGCTATTGTTGGACAGTCCTATAAGCTAATGCAATAAATCCTCTTTATAATATATGTTCGTTCTATCATTTCTGTTCCTGAGAAGAACCTTACTTAAGTTATTATCCTTATTTCTGTAATACTAGTTTTTCAAAAATAAAGTTTAGGGGCTGGAGAGATGGCTCAGATTTTAAGGGTACTTGCTAGTACCCTTGTACCCTTGTTAGGGGTGCTTGCTAATACCCATGTAAAGTCATTCACAAAGTGGCACATATGTCTGGAGTTCATTTGCAGAGACTGGAGTCTCTGGTGCTCCCATTACCTCTCTCTAATTCTTATTCTCTCTCTCTCCCTCCTTGCAAATAAATAAAAGTATTTTAAAAAAATAAAGTTTAGGGTTGGAGAGATGGTTCAGTGGCTAAGGCACTTGTTTACAAAGCCTGATGGCCTGGGTTCAATTCCCTAGTTACTCACATAAAAGCCCGATGCACCAACTGACACATAGATCTGGAGTTCATTTGCAGTGGCAAGAGGCCTTGGGTGTCCATGCCCTCTCTTTCTTTCTTTGCCTCTTTCTCTCTCCCTCCCCCTTCCTAACTGCTTGAAATAAAATAAATATTTTTGAAAAATTTAAAAAGCGAATCAATAGAGAGTCGTGCATTTGTTATAAAAGAATACATTCCTAATGGCCTATTCTCCAAAAAGCATAAACTCTAGACACAACAAACACAACTGCCAGATGTGATGGCTCATGTGTATAACCACAGAACTCAGTGCTAAGGCAGAAGGAACACTGAGTTGAAGCCAGGCTGAGCTATATAGTCAGTTCAGGTCAGCTTTGGCTAGAGTAAGACCCTCCCTGCTTCAAAACCCAAACTAAAGCAAAACCAAGTACCCGAAAGTGTAAGTGAACCCAATTGGCTTTCTTCCAGATTGGTCTTGAAGTCTTCACTTTCCTGCCCCCACATCCTAATTGCTAGGATTGTAGGCAGGTGTCACCACATCCAGCACAATTGACTTTTATTAGAAGAAAAGAAGAAGAATGGAAGATGGAAAAGAAACAGCAAGCCAGGAGTGCACTGGAGATAATTCTTAAAGTAGTTGAATGGAGCTTTTTTTTTTTAATATTCGTGTGTGTGTGTGTGTGTGAAGCTTACATGAGTATATGAGAAGTGTACACACGTACACATAGGAAAGAGTCATCATTGCATGTTGAGCTGAGTACATTCCTGAGGAGACTCAGTTTGAGCTCATATATACCATGGTTCAAAAGAACAGCAGACAGCAATGCCTCTGGATGGAAAACTAGTATAATCACAAGCAAAGTTTATTCCAGGTCACCCAAAAAGAGTGAATCGAAGTGAAGCAGCTATTGTGGTTTATTCCTCATAAGTTTCTGAGGAGTCTTATGTGAAACTACAAGCTTCCCCCCCCACCCCCAGGAAGGGTCTATTCTAGGCTGACCTGGAATTCACTATGTAGTCTCAGGGTAGCCTCAAACCTCTGCCTCCCAAATGCTGGGATTAAAGGTGTGTGCTACCATGTCCAGCTTGCAACTGCAAGCTTTGAAGGAGTCATGTAAAGGGTCATGAGCTTTCCCTCCCTTCCTCCTGTTTCCAAGCAGAGGTGTTTGCACCTGCTAGAGATCAACAACGGAGCTTTCATGCAAGGGCCTCTAACCGCTGAGCCATGGCTGGCTCCAACAAGAGTTTCCAAAAGGAAATCAAAACAGATGGGAGTTCTGCAAAGGGTGAGAGCCTGTTTTTGTACTTCAACTCAACTAGCAGGTCATCACATAGCTAATAGAAGAGCAATCAGGCCCCTGGCCTTGGGGACCTTAAACCAGCACTCCGGACACCTCAGCGAGGGAGGAAGTTGTAAGAAGAATAAGCCCAGGTCTCCTGTAAGTTCTGCCAACTCTCTAGTGGATCATCTCACCAGCATGTAAAACACCTCAGAAAAGGAGAAAAAAATCAAGGTGAGCTTTGAGCTATTCATCACAGGAGAAATGATTGGTAATTTGAGTCTAAACCAAATTAATTGTGCTAAAATACACACAAAAAGTACTCTCCATAGAAATATTTTACACACACACACACAGAGAGAGAGAGAGAGAGAGAGAGAGAGAGAGAGAGAGAGAGAGAGAGAGAGAGAACCAGGAAAGGGCTGGGGTATACTATGCACAAAGCCGTAATTTCTATCCCAACACTGCAAAACAGCCCACAGAGGCCATATTCAGATGCTGAAAGTATGTCACAGAAACATTACCTAAGGTAACTGTGCTTAGTGAAGGAAAGGAAAATATCCTCACAATAAGTGACAGGAGCTTTTTCAAATATTAGTTTTATTTCTTTCTTTCTACATGTAAAACTCTGTGTGTGTGTGTGTGTGTGTGTGTGTGTGTGTGTGTGTGTGTGTGTGTGTGTATGTGTGTGTGTGAGGGTCTTTTGTCACTGCAAATAACACCAAACACATGTTCTACTTTTCAAAAACTTATTTATTGTTAATAATTAGATACATTATATGAGCCAGTCTTGTGGTGGTACCCCCATTTCCCGCCTCCCTGTCCCCAACCCGCTGGGGGCCCTCTTCAGTGGGATTGTTGCACCAGACCATGGGGTAGGGGGTTATGGATTGTACAAGAAGTAGTCAGTTTTTTCTTTGTGAGTTGTTGTTGGGGGGGGGCAATGTCTCTGGATATTGTCCCCCACCAGGGCTCTTATAATCTTTCTGCCCCCTCTTCCACTAAGTTCTCTGAGTCATGATAAGTGTGTTTTAAGTTTGCTTTACTGTTGAGATCTTAAGAGTCTCTGAATTTCTGCTTTGGACTGTGTTGGACATCCTTGGTGTCTGTCTCCATTAACATGTGCCAATTTTTTCATCTAACTTTACGTGGATACTGAAGAATTAAACCCGGGCCAGCAGGCTCTGCAAGCAAGTACACTTAGCCACTGAGTCATCTCCCAGCCCTACCAGGGGCTTTTTATTTTATTTTATTTTTTTGGTTTTTTGAGGTAGAGTCTCACTCTAGTCCAGGCTGACCTGGAATTCACTATATAGTCTCAGGGTGGCCTTGAACTCACGGCAATTCTCCTACCTCTGCCTTCTGAGTGCTGGGATTAAAGGTGTGCACCACTACGCCTGACTTACCAGGGGCTTTTAAGTAAAACTAAATGAAAGCCAGGCATGGTGGCTCCTGCTACTATCCCAGTACTCAGGAGGCTGAGGTAGGTGGTTCTCCATGAGCTTGAGCTCAGGAGGCTGAGGTAGGTGGTTCTCCATGAGTCTGAGGACAACCTAGACTACAGAGTGAGTTCCAGGTCAACCTGGGCTGGAGTGAGAACCTGAGTCAAAAGCAATTGCGCTCTTGGTTGCCCACTAGAACTAGATGGTAAGACCCTGCTGCTGAAGACAGCACATGCTTGGGCTGCAGGTCACTGAGAAATCAAACTAGAGCTGAGCTGGAAACCTCCTCCCTATTGATTAGCTGTCAGAATGCTAGAAAGAGCTATACAGCATGCAGCCTTTGGGAGAGCGAAGTCACCAATGGTATTAACCAGCAGTGGACCCTGAAAATTTTATGGCTGGACAGCCAGGCCAAATGTGTCAACTGGTGCAATAGAGGCCCATACCACAGGTGGGAATTCATTCCTGGTACGAAAACCTAGTCAAAAGCCTATGGCTGAGGAGGTCGTGAGGCCTGGGGGAAAACTACTCTGTTGGTTGGCTAACTGTGTATATTATACCCACCAAACTGCCCCCTCTAAACACTTATATTTATGCCCGTATATTAATGCTACTCTCACTTTTGGTTAGAGAAGCTTCTCCATTCATATGGCAGTGACCACTGGGAATACTAAAAGGTCACAAAAGTGCTTAGAAGAAGAGAAAGTGGAGTGTTCTGTCCTGAGTGAGACATCTCTTTCACACCCTCCAAGGCTCAGGGATCATTGAAGAAGAGGTGGCAGAAAGAATGTAAGAGTAAAGGTAGGGGAGGAGTGCTTATAATTCTGTCTTCCAGATACAAAGTGGCCTTGATGTTACCTACACAAGACCTACATAATAGGAGGAAAAAGTTGATAACATCAAAATAGAAGAGACACTAACTGAAAAGAAGAAGGGATTCAATGGAAAACGAATTTAGAAGGGGAAAAATGGTGGTGAGGGAAAGGAATTATGGTTTATTTTCTATACTTATGAAAAATTTCACTAAAAAGTAAAATAAAAAGCAACCACAAAAATGAAAAAAAATCAGGGACTGGAGAGATTGCTCAGTGGTTAAAGTCATTTCCTTGCAAAGCTTAATGGCCTGGATTCTACTCCACAGTACCCACGTAAAGCTAGGTGCACTAAGTGGCACATGCATCTGCAGCTCTTTTGTGGTGGCAAAAAGCACTGGAATGCCCATACTCTCTCTGTGTCTTTCTCTCTCTTTAAATATATATATATATATATATATATATATATATATATATATATATATATATATATATATATATATATATATTTAAATCAGACTGAGGGCTGGAGAGATGGCTCAGCGGTTAAGGCACTTACTTGCCTCTAGTGCCTGAGGCCCTGGGTTCAATTCCCCAGGTCCCATATAAGCCACACCCACAAGGTGGTGGCCCTGGTGTACTCTCTCTGCTTGAAAATGAATAAAATTTAAAAAAAAAAATCAGACTGAGCATGGTGGGTTGGGCCTGTAATTCTCCCATCCAAGTACTAACCAGGCCCGACCCTGCTTAGCTTCCGAGATCAGACGAGATCTGGCATGTTCAGGGTGGTATGGCCGTAGACTGGGCCTGTAATTCTAGCACTTGAGGATCACTGCAAGTTCAAGGTCAGCCTGGTATACATAGCAAGTGCCAGGATAGCCAGTGCTATATAGCAAGACCCTAGTGATGATCTATACTTTTTGTCAACTTGACGGGACCTAGAATCACCATGAGACGTTATCTAGGTTTATTAAGGTGAGAAGACCTGCCTTAACTGTGGGAGGCAGGCTGGGGTACATGGCCAGGGTCCTGGACTATATAAAAAGAGACTGGCTGAGCTTGGGTACTCATCACTCTGGTTCCTCAATATTGGACTAAATGTGACCAGCTTCTGCCATGCCTTCCTCACCGTGATGGACTGTAACCTGGACCTGTAAGCTGAGATAAACCCTTCCTCTTCTAAATTAATTTTTAAAAATTATACCCCCAATGAAATAATTTCCTTAACTTGATTTTGCCCATGCTCATGGTTATCTGATATGTCTTATATAATCAAAAATTAAATTTCCTCAATGCAGGTGAAGCTACCAATAAATACCCTTTATAAAAAATACTTTATTCATTTTTCAAGCAGAGAGAGAGGAGAGAAGAGAGAGAGAGAGAGAGAGAGAGAGAGAGAGAGAGAGAGAGAGAGAGAGAATGCACCAGGGTCACCACCTTGTGGGTCTGGCTTATGTGGGTACTGGGGAGTTGAACCGGGGGCCTTAGGCACTGGAGGTAAGTGCCTTAACCGCTAAGCCATCTGCCCAGCCCAATAAATACCCTTTAAATAAAATTTAAAAATAGATTTTTTTTGATGCAGGGCCTCACTCTAGCCCAGGCTGACCTGGAACTTGTAAGGAAAGTGTCCTAGTCAGCCATATGCCACTGGGATGAACCTCCAAACCAGGCACAATTTTGGGGAGGAAAAGTATTTATTGAAGGAACAGATCCAGGGGAAGTTAAGGAAAAGGCTGCCCCCCTTTTACAGATCCAAGCAGAGAGAGACAGAGACAGAGAGAGAGAGAGAGAGAGAGAGAGAGAGAGAGAGAGAGAGAGAGAGAGAGCCAGCACCTCCAGAAGCAAGCAAGCAACTCTAACACACTGTAACACTGTAACTCACAAATAGCAGAACTGCCAGACTTGGGTTATGGCTGCTTTTTTGCATATGTATCCCTAGTATTTTGCATCCAGTTTAGAAAGGGTGTCATGACCCCAGGAGGCCAGGCCAAAGTGACACCTCCTCCAGCCAGAAGGCTGGAGACAATTTACAATTATAATAAACACAATTATAATAAATTCTATTGGGGGCATCTATTCAAAACTACCACAGAAAGTGAGACAGAATGTACACTGGACTTGAACTCACTCAAGGATTGCTTTATTCAGCAATGAGTGGACAGACTTCTCCCAGAGTCTAAAGTCATGTCCACCATGGGAAGCTTTTAGGAGGGTATTTAAGGACTTTGTAGATAAAGTTTTCCTGGGTCTGGGACTCCTTAGGTGACTGTCTTTGGAAAGACAATAAGTGACCATATAAATGTTGATGGGGCTGGGTGGAGAGCTCTTTTCAAAACTTCAGATTTGTAAAACATTCTCTCAGGTACTTTGAGATCCCCTGTAAAACATATTCCCAGGCTCAGGGAGCTGTATTTGTCCCTTCAGAACTCACTCTGTAGTCTCCTGCTGGTTCTCAGATCCACAGAAATCCTCCTACCTCTGCCTCTGGAGTGTTGGAATTAAAGACATGTGCCACCATGCCCGGCTCCCCCTTTATTTTTTATTTAGAACTTAGAGAATGGCTCAATGGCACTATGAAATCAAACACAAGCGTCTTGGGTGGTGGGGCACTGCTGACGGCTGCACACACGATCTTCCATGGCCTCCATGAAGACCCCCTGGGGTGCCCACGCAGGTTGGTCAGAGACTATGCTTTGCACCCCGTCTTTTTGTAACCCTGTGATGTCTAAGCTTCGAAACCTCGGAAAGGACCTTGCCAAAGTCCATGGGGAGGTGAGAAGCTGTCATGGTTTGATCCAAGTGTCCTCCACAAACAAATGAATGTATTCTCAGTGTTCTATCTCCAGCTGATGGCAGTTTGGGTTTTACAACCTCGATGATGCTGTGTTGTTGGGGGCGGGCTTATGGGGTTATAAGCCAGCTTCCCCTTGCCAGTGTTTGGCACACCTTCCTGCCGCTATTTCCAGTGCTGCAGCAGAGGTGATGTCCAGCCCTCTGCTCATGCCATCGTTTTCCCTGCCAGGATGGAGTCTCCCCTCGAGTCTGTAAGCCAAATAGGCCCATTCTTCCACAAGCCACTTTTGCTTTGGTTCTTTCTGCACAGCAACTAGAAAGCTGACCAACAGAAGCACAGCTCTGACAGCCACACCTGGGGGCCGAGGAGACCCACTACAGTCACAAAGGGCCTGGGCCCGGCCACCCAGAGCTTTGAATTGCCACAGAAACTGACCAGATATTGGCTCAGGAATCATAGAAGAGCTTGGGGAGCAAAGAGAACAGTTGGAACGAACCAAGAGCAGACTGGTAAATACAAGTGAAAATGTAGGCAAGAGCCGAAAGATTCTCCACTCAGTGTCCAGAAAAGTGACAGTCAACAAGCTCTACTCTCCGTTGTCATCTCACTGGGGTTAGCCATCCTGGCTGCTCTGGGTTCTTACCAATTCTTTCACAGGCACTGAACTTCCTGTTCAGAAGGGTTCGTGGACCAGAGCCTTGACCCCCCTCTCTCTTTTTTTCTGTCTGTCTGTCTCTGCCTCTCTCTGCTTACAAATAAACAAAATATGTGTTTTAAAAAACTGGGTGGTTGTACTGTTGTAGAAATACCCAGTGACAGACAAAACAAAGCCTTTGCAGCAAGAGGAGAGGGGAGTTTAATTTTTCACCCCGGTCCGGAGGGTCCAAGCATAGAGAGAAGTCTTGGCCCCGAGCCCCAGTTACAAAGGGATTTTTATAGTAGGGCAGAGAGATGTGTATGTGACGTTAGACATGTAAATTACAAGCACCTAGCAACTCACACATTTACAATGGGTTGCAGGAAGTTCAGGTAATCCTCCCCAGGTATCCTCCAGCCTCATCCTTTCCTAACTTCCTTATTAAAGCAAATAATAAATAAAATAATAAAGTTAAAGCAAATCCTTCTTTTGTCTCACAGGACTTCAAAGCTCTGGTAGTTTCTCACCTTATGCTATACGACTGGCCATCTGAGGCAAACAAATGTCTGCAGAATGTACAATAAGTACAGGGGAAGGGGCAGTAAACTCACACTCATTTTGCTATAATAGTACCAGTTACTTTCTCATTTCTGGGACAAAATACTCAATCAGAACCAACTTAAGGCAGAAAGGGTTTATTTTCTGCTCACAGTTTCAAGGGGAAGTCTGCCATGGCAGGGGGAAGATGGTGGGAGCAGACAGCTAGCATCACATTGTCACATCAGCAGTGAGGAAGTAGAGAGAAATGACTGCTGGGTTCTCAGTGAGCTTTATTATTCAGTCAAGGAACCAAGACTATGGAATGCTTCTGCCCAGAGTTAGAGTGGCTCCTCCCAACTAATTAATCTAATCTAGAAAATCCCTCACAGACCTGACCAGAGATTTGTTTTCCATGTGATCCTAAATCCTGTCAAATTGACCACCAGTGATCACAAGGACCCTTGGGAGCAAGAGTTTGGAGAAAGAGTGAAGAGGTTAAGTATGGGGAGGGACAGTCTGGGGGAGAGTTTTCAGCTTAGAGGGAACAGAGTGGACAAGTTGGGGTGGGTTGAATTAAGAGCAAAGAATAAGAATGATGACATGACTTCCAAATCTAAAAATACACTATATATTTCTATTGGTACTTACAATCCCCGTTCTTAGCAGGCAGAGACAAAGGGATTGCCGCAATTACCTGATTACATAGCAAGGTCTATGTCACCCAGAGCTATATTGTGAGTTTCTGTCACAAAAGTCAAAATAAGTAAACAACATTTCAAAACAGGTTGGCTGTGGTTTTATGACTGCACAGAATTTGTTAAAGCAGGCAGGAGAGCTACCACAAGGTGGCGCTCTGACTTCACTTACAGCTCCAGACTTTCTGGAGGCTTTGCAGTTCCCCACTTCTCCTCTCTAGGGTCTTTAAGGGCCCTAACTAGAGGTCTGTCACACTCCAGCCATGGTTAGCCAGCCTATCATTAGTGCCAAGCCTTCCTCCTGGAGCAATGACAGTGTAAATTTCAGCAATGGCAGAAAGGGGACAAATACAGCTGTTGTGCATTTTGGAATAATTGCTACAGGCCATTTAGAGACAGCTTTATAATCACAGCACTTACACAGACCTATACAATATTCCACTTTCCTATTTTAGGCCCCTTCCACTCTGTATCATGAATTTTGAATCTATTTGACTCATATGAGTCTAGAATTATCTGGCTCTAATTTTACAAAACGAGGCTTGTGGCCGGCCGCCTCCGGGAAGACTCTGATTTTACAGCTTGCATTACCACGCTACCTGTACTCAACAGCACAGCCTTTCCTTCCTTCCCTCCCTTTTGCATTCCTTCCTTCCCCTTCTCTCTACCCACATTTCCCCCCTGTTTTCAAGGTAGGGTCTCACTCTTGCTCAGGCTGACCTGATCCTCCCATCTCTACCTCCCGAGGGCTGGGATTACAGGCACACACCACCAACACTTGGCTTCCTTCTCTTTCTTCTGCAACAGGGTGTCCTGAACTGGTTTTGAACTTGCCCAGTGTGTGTGGGATCACACCTTGGTCTTCCTGCATGCCCGGCAAGCACTCTACCAACTCAACTCCATCCCCATCTCTAAAATGATTTACTCTTCGTGTTGTTAATTCTTCCTTCTCTGCTGACCACCCTCCTGCAGTCCTTCCTGTGTGTTCACAAGAGCTGTGCTGGAGATACAGAGATGAACCTGACCACAGCATTCCACCTTCACACCATCCGCAGATTTTACAGGAGACAGAAAAGTGGTCAAATGCCACATGCTGGAATAGGCGGGAATGAAGTGGCATTTAGAATCCTTGAGACCAGGAGCCTGCGGTGCTGTGCTAATAGGTTTTAGCAAGGAGCCGGTGGGAATAGTCCTTGCTTCAGTATCTATGGATCCCTGTGGCTGACATCACAAGAGTTGGGAAGACGTGGACGCTGGCTGCAGCTTATGCCCATGATTTTGGCCTTGAACAGAGAACCCATCCTCAGTGGGGCGTGGTGGCACATGTCTGTCCCAGCACTTGAGAGGTATGAGGCAGGAAGAATAAAAATTATGTCTTCTTTGGCTACATAGCAAGTTCAAGGCCAGCCTGGGCTACATGACGCCTTGTCTCAAAATAGAAAAATAAAAAAAAGAAATTACATTTGAGAGTCTACTCACTAAATGTTTATGCTTGGCCAGAGTGTCCATTTCTGTTTTTCTTCTCCAGCCTGACCAGATGTGCTCAGAAACTTTGGTCCTCCCTGAATATGTACATCTGTCGAAATTCTTGTCAATTTTAGCACAACTACCAAAGGACTGAACAAAGAGAGTTCGCGATTAACTTCAAAGAACTTTGTTGGAGAGGAATAAAGATATTTAAGGCCTATTTTGTGAACTAATTGCATTTGCATATTTATGGGATTTACTGATATAGCAGTAATTAAAAACTATTTAGTAGTCTTAAAGGACACATAACTCAGTTGCTGTTTGCATAATAAACACTTCCTTTTTATGTTTGCATATTAAGCCTCTTCCCCTGGTTCTTCAAAAAGACCTGCCTCCACCTAAGAGGTGTCATGGCCTGCTTGGAAATAATAGAGGAAGGAGCACGGTGCAGAGGCTCATGGGGCCATGGCATGGGGTTTCTGAAAGAATCTGCTTGTAGGTACTCTCTTAATGTTGGTCCTGCCTGAGCTACTGTCAGAGAATGGGAAAGTCACACCTCAGATGAGATCTTTGCTTATTTTGCCCAGGTGTTATTACCTGAGGACTCTGCATAGGGCTTGATGGTATAGGCCTATAATCCCAGCATTTGGGAGGCTAAGGCAAGTGGTTTATAAATTCAAGGCCAGCCTGGGCTATATTGTAAGTTCTAGGTCAGCCTGGACTTCAGACTAACACTGTCTCCAAAAGAAAAAAAGAGGGCATCTGGGCAGAGTACATGATATATTTGCATGAAAATGTCTTTGAAACCCATTACTATGTACAATGAATATATATGAGAGAAAGAGAAGAGAGAGAGAAAGAGAGAGAGAGAGAGAGAGAGAGAGAGAGAGAGAGAGAGAGAGAGAACACACCTGAATGCCTAGTATGCATAACTCATTTGCTGTTTGTATTGGAGTCTTTTATGATACCAAGTTTTCATCTTAAATATACTGATCTTGAGGCCGGAGATGACTCAGCTGGTAAGAGCACCTCATGTGCAAACGAGAGGGTCTAAGGAGGCCTGAAGCCACCTGAGGTTGATGCCCCAGTACTCATGTAGACAGCTGTACCCTCCGTCCTGTGGGGAGTGGAGACGAGGCAATCACTGAGAGTGGCCAACCCAGCAAGCTCTCTAATCCATGAGTGACTTCATCTTCAGGAAACACATGAATAAGCCACCGAGGGGGACACCATACTCTCTCCTCTGACCTCTGGACAGCAGAGGACACCCTGCATTCTCCTCTGGCCTCTGCACACACATGTGCGTACATCACACAGAAACAAATAAACACATTGATCTGTCTGAAAGACCTGAAGACTTACTCTACAAATGTCCTTCTTAGATGTGTGAGGGTAACGATCAGACTTCATGAGAGTAAAAGCTCTCGGGATTGAAGAAGGGGACATCTTTCATGGAAAATTAAAGGTGGGAGGAGGGAGGATAGCAAATGTAAAAGTCTGGAGTAAGTAAAACTACCCCTGCGTAGGACAGTCATCCAAAGGAGAGATCTGAGCCAGCAGACCATCAAAGCAGAAAGCATGTGAACAACAAGTGTCTGAAAACACATCACTCACACAAAACCTTTCCCACCCTGGCAGGTCCGGCAGCCAAGCCTCTAATGGGTAGCATTGCCAGACCATTGACGTGATCAGTGACGGCCATAATGTACCCGTATTGCACATCAATGCCAATGGCCTTGCAGTAGCAGATGGACATATGAGGAGGTGTGAAGAAAAGGGAATCTTCTCGTTCCCCTCCCAGAACAGTGCTGCACACACAGCTATGCTACCTAGAGCTTTCTCTGCTCTCGTCCAGTTCTTCTCACAGGTCCAAGCAGACGAGTCACAGAACTGGTGGAAAGTGCTGGGCCTTTGGAGGCCAGATCAGTCCTCGGTGAGCTTATCTCTTGAAGCCCCACGTACCACAGTCTCTGACAGGCTCTTCTCCAAAAGAAAAGAAAAGAAAACAAGCAAAGTTTCCACAGATTGGTGCCAACCTTCATCCACCAGGTTACAATGCAATTTTCTTTTTCTTCTGAAATGTTTTTGAGAGTAAGTTCCCTCCATGTTGTTCTTCACCCTCAAATATTTACTATTTTTTACAAACCAGATAGTCTGGTGGCGGTAGGGGGTGGGGTGTTGGCTTGTTTTTTTCTTTTTTTGAGGCAATATCTCACTCTAGCCCAGGCTGATCCGGAACTCACTCTGTAATCCCATGATGGCCTTGAACTCACAGTGATGTTCCTACCTCAGCCTCCCCCGAAAGCTGGGATTAAAGGTGTGTGGCACCATGACCGGCCAAGTAACCTTGACCTTTTAAAGATCTTATGCCTGTTTTTTGTTTTGTTTTTGTTTTAGAATTACCAGTCATACAGTATATAATATAATCCTGGATAGATTACAATTATGAATTTTATTTTACTTTTGCTTCTCTCTCTCTCTCTGTCTCTCTGTCTCTCTGTCTCTCTGTCTCTCTGTCTCTGTCTCTCTCTCTCTCTCTGTGCGATGTGGTGTGATGTATGTCTGGTGCACATGTGTCCTGGCAGCATCCTATATGCTCCCCTGTAGAGGGGGTTGTCCCTCTCTGGTTGCTGGAGTGGAACTTGGGGTGTCCTGTTACATTGCTCTTCCACCTGGTCTTGTTTTGAGCTGAGTCTCCTTTTACTGATTCCAGAGCTTGGAAAGCTCAATTCTTGGGTCTCTGCTCCCTATGGGACTGGGGTTACAGGTACCTGTGGCCATTCCCAGCTGTTTTATGTGGGATCTGGAGATTTAAACTCAAGAACCCCAGGCCCTCATACTTATGCAGGAAGTACACTTAACCACTGAGCCATCTCTCCAGCCCAACTTGTCAGTTTTGAACATGACTGTGTGGTGGTTTAGCTGTGAAATGTCTCTTGTAGATTCATGTGTTTGAATGCTAATTCTCAGTTGGTGGTACTGTTTGGCGAGCCTTGATGGAGGAAATATGTCACTGGGGAGGGGCTCGGGGTGTTAGCCCAGCCTTGCTTGCTTGCCTTGCTACTTCTGTGATGCTGATGTGAAGATGTGATGCCTGGCTGTCTGCTCCTGCCATGTTTTCCCTGACACAATGACACTTTGCCTTGAAACTGTAAGTGGGAAATAAACCTTTTTCTTCCATTCATAAATATAGACAATATACCATGATCATAATCCTCTCCTGTGACCCCTATTTTCCCCTCCTAAATCCATCCTCCACTGAATCCCTTCTTTTTTCTAATTAGTTTCTCTTCTGTTTTT
>PVHP010045767.1:0-13560 GCA_004024765.1 Zapus hudsonius | reverse complement strand
GTCGCATATTCTCCCTCATATGTGGTATTTAACCAGGATAACCATTTTCTTTATACAGACTAGAAGAAAGAAGTGTGACGTTATGAATGCGGGGTAAGGGATGGGGGGAGGGGAATGGCTTAAACATGAGGGTAAACCATATTAGGTTCAAAAACATAAAATCCTTATGAGCATACTGTAACCTATTGAGAAAGTAGTGTGTGTCGCCTGGCAAGAGGGACCATGAGTAGTAGGGGACAGAGTTTAAACCTGTGATTAATTAGAACAGCCTGACAACCCCTGGTTCCAACCACTGGTTCCTTCCCTCACTGAGCTGTTGACCAAAGTGACTCATGAGAATCCAACAATACAGAATTCTGTCAAAGCTCTTGAGTGCTCTCCCCAGGCCTGAGGCAAAACCCTGTTACTGAAGAAACCACAGACTGCCATCAATCAGCATCGAGGAACCCTTCAACGTCCTGAATGGTATCTAGCCCCCAGAAGGCAGTTAGTGTAGTGCTGGAAGGCAATGCACAGGCTGCCAGGGGAAAATGATCAACGACAGCTGGAGTAAACAGAGACCACTGACAGGAAACACAATCAGTGGTTATGAGTAGGCTGACCACACCTCCCAGTAGGAGTTAGCGGCGAACCAAGAGAGGAGCACTTGTGTTATAGAGGAGCTATCAATAAAAAGTTAAAAAAAAAGTATGTGAAGGTAATGTTGACCTGTGTCAGGATGTTGATTTCTGAGTGTGGGGAAAGTTGCAAAGTGATATCTGTTTATTATAATTTGTATATATATATATATGTATAAACTGTGTGTGTGCATGTGTGTTTACACACATGCCACAATGCATATGTGGAGGTCTGAGGCCATTTTCAGGGTGCTCGTCCTCTCCTTCAACATTGCTTGAGAAGGCATCTCCCTTATGGTTTTTGCCACTGCATGAGTCTCAATCTAGCTGGCACATAAGCTTCTGGATTCTTCCTCCTCGCCCTCCCACTGCTGTAGGCACATTTGGATTAGAGACATATGTGCCACTTTGAATCTGGCATTACATGGGTTCTGGGGCATTAAAATTAGGCTGGTAGGCTTGCAAGCAAGTATCTTTAACTGGTGAGCCATCTCCCCAGCCCTTGTTTGTTAATTTTTAATATGGGTATAATATAATAATTTATAAAACTTTAATAATCTATCTTTTCTTCTTTTAAAAGTTTCCTATCCTTTCTTTTCTTTCACCTCCTTCCTTCCCTCTCTTGCCTTTTTTCCTCCCTCCCTCCCTTTATTCCTTCTTTCCTTTAGACAGGGTCTTATGTAGCCAAGGCTCGCTTCAGACTTGCTATGTGACTAAGGCTGGCCTTGAATTATATATCCTCCTACCTTCACCTCCCAAGAACTGGGATGATAGGTGTGTGCCACCATGTCTGGCATGGATTCTATTTTAAGTGGAAACACGATTAGATGACAGAAGTTTCTGCTCATGTCAGCCATCCACACCCAGCAGTGGCTCAGATGGTCACTTCTAGATTTCAGGTTCAGTGGCTATGGTGCTCCATCCAGCACCTAGTGTTTCTCTTAAACAACTTTTCAGAAAGAGCTTCAGCCCAGTGGAGGGAGAAGAGTTATCCTCCATTTTTTCTGGATCTCTGTTTTTTTTTTCTGAGAATTCTTATATATCCCAGAATGGCTATGCAGCTGATTGCTATATAGCTGATGATGTTCTTCAACTCCTGATCCTTTGCTTCTATCTCCAGAGTGCTGGGATTACAGGTATGTGCCTAGTTCATGTGGTGCTGGGGATTGATCCATGGCTTTGTGTATGCTCCTCAAGCACTCTACCAAATGAGCTATATCCTTACCCACTTTCTAGCTTTCCTTTTTACAGAGGATATTTCAGGTTCTCATGCTGACAGACTGCCTTTCAGTCATTATCATGGAGATGATTCATCTACTCAGTCTCTTATCCTATTCCTTCATAGAGAAGATCTAGTGTCACTCAGGATATGACAAGCATGTGAGCACAGACATCTCTGCCCAAAATGGTCTTGCTTTATTTAGTTAAATCCAAATGATGGTTAAGGAAGAACCTTGCTGGCAGGATTTATTATATGACCTTTAATATTATTTTGTGGGTTATATTGGGATATGTGTAGTGTAGGCATTTATCTGTCCATATAGCAACTATGGAAGGTCATGGTAGTGTAAACCATGCCCCAAAGTGTACTAGTGTCTGGATTACTTTAAAAAATTGCAATCACCTGATATTCACAAGGGGTTCCTGCATGCAGGATTGTAGGAGAATGAGGGTCTGTCATATATCTTTCTACTTTTGGATTAGCCAGTGCTGTCGTCCTACACCGGGAACATATACATATATGATTATTGGCATTACTGGACTCTGGCCACTCAAGTGACCATCATTCAACAAGGTAAGTTGCAATGATTTGCAGAGTTCTGCAGTGCCTAGCTGCTAGAAGCCACCTCTGAGAGAGTATTTATAACCACATAGTTCACAAATGTAGCTCAAACCTATTTAACTCTTTGCTAATGGGACCATAATTTAAGTGCAAAGAGCAAATTCAATAATGAATACATAAAACATTAGGAGTTGAAAGCTGTGAGTCATTTTACTAAGGGCCTAACAATGCTAGTGGCTGCAGTGTATTGATGAGCATCTGTGTGCACACAGCAGCTCCAGAAGTGAAGCCACTGGCATTTCCAGATGATACTCTCTCAAATTCAAAGCAAGAGACCTTTTGATTCCACAGGTCGCAGATTTCCCTGATGGACTTTTGATAAACTATAACTTTGTCTAACATACTCCATCAGAACAGGACTCCCAAACTATTATTGGCTATGGATTATTTCCTAGTCGAATTTGTCTGGAAAAAGTTTCTCACCCAATTTTTCCCTGACAGAAAGGAAGGAATCAAGAACATATTAAGCTGGAGGATCCAGTTTTGGTTAAAGTGTGACCATAGATATTTCCCCAAGTACATAATTGTTAAGCTTCACTTGAAAATTCCAATTTAATATGCATTAGAAATTCAAACTATGAAGTCTGGCTGGGTTGTATAAGTGCATTTCCTTTAGTTCATTCCATTGGCACTAAGAAAGCCCAAAAGTCAAGTGATGAGTGTTTCTGAAGACATCTAAGTCATTAGGTTGCAGATTTTGGCTTCTAATGTTTGATGCACAAATCACATCACTTGAGTTTACTAGAAACTCCGAAGATTAGTGTTTCTGTAGACAGCTAGCCTGGTCCCTAAATTATAGGCAACATATACTTTGAGAGTTCAGTGTGAGAGGTGCCACCATCTTCTTTTTTCCCCTGTATTCTTTAATAGCCATCTTTTCCCACGAATCATAGGTAATCAGTCTTAGCTTATATCCAGAGGTTGACTGAAAGTGATGGTGTCTAAAAGCGCACTACTGGTTGCCATGCCCAAGAACATATGACCAGCTTCTAGCACACATTCTACCATCCACACATCACGCCTACATTTCTAGCAGTGATGCTACATAGGACACACTAATAGTCTTACTATGCGTGTGCATATGTATATATATACATATATACAGACACATATGTATATATAATACGAATATATGTTTAAACATAAAGTATGTTATTAACTTAGGTCTATAATTTGAGATGTATTTGTTTAAGTGCCAGATGAAATTAAGCAAAAAGGTGAATCTAGCTTTTAGATCACATTTTTGCCACCTTTGACCAATGGGTATCAGCCTCACATGCCAAGGGCCAAATGCTATACCGCTCTCTAAAAAGTCAAACAAAAATGGATTTCAATTGCTATTTATAATATAAACTTCTCCCACCCTGTTCCACCAACCCCAACTCCCACCCTAACCAAAAGCATTTCCGTGGCATCACATTTTTCATCTTTCTATACATGGCTGTCCTACCTTTCATACAGTGTGCTTCTACAACCTCTCCATATGATATGAAACCAAATGGTCTTGTCTTCAAGGGGCAGAAAGGGCAAAGGTATACCCACTTCATTCTTTCCACTGGAATGGTATCCTTCTTTTTGGCAATTGTACAAAAGCATCCTTACCTTCAGGCTTTTCACTCCTAATGTTCTTTCTGCAGCTCTGATGTTGGACATTTGGTCATTGTCAACAAGAAACATATTTATATTATTGATAATACCATAGGCAAATATCCTAATCATAGAAATCTGTTAAGGCCATAGAGTCAATTTGTTTAAATCAAAAACTGGAATAATTAAAACATTTTCTCTCTGGTTTATATTTTTTCCCGATGGTAGGATTTATTCTTTAACACCATTTGGCAAAATCAATGGTTTTGGCAGCCACTGGATTTGTTCAGTTCTTAAGGCAACAGGTCCTTTGCTTGAAGCAGCCATTTGAGAGAAAGTGAGGATTTGCTCGTGGGAGGAAGACCTGGGTAAGTTCAAGGAGCAAATTTAGTCACTATCAGGAAAAGAAACTGTCAGGATCTTCATATTTCTAGGAGGCAGTACCAGCACAGAAACATGCAAACCAACAAAGAGTATAATATACTCACCCTACTCCTCGATCCCAAACCAGTCTTGGGGATTCTCAGGAACTTCTGCTAAGACCCAGGAAGTGCCATCAATCTGTAATGCTGCTTGCCTACACACATGACAGTGTCAATAAAGAGTCATTGGGATCCAACTTAACCCTGGGCATCCAATTGTCTACCTTTAGGAATGACTCCTGTCAAGTAAAATACCCATTTTGTTGCAGGTAAAGGCAGATGCAGATTCATATCCATTACTTAAGGCCCAAGAATGTCAATTCTGGGTGTGGAAAAGAAGTGATTAAGAGACGGTGGTATAGGAGAGGAGAATTGTAGATATACACAGAATGAAAAATACAACAGAACTGAAAGTTTCATTTATGCATATGAGCAATACAGTTATAATCTCATTCGCCTAGATACTACCAAATATGGAACTGAGAAAATTCGGAAAGAGCTTATCTCAAATTGTCACTTTTTACTACCTTTGAATAGAAGACTTGCTAAGCAAATGTATGGGACTTAAGAAAAAACATTGTTAGAGATAGGGAGGAATAGGAACATTGTTGACTTTCTTAAGAGAACAAATGTTTTAACATACTTTAAAAACACCAAGATGAATCTAAACACAATTAATTTAATTGTTGGCATTTGTTGCATATGTTGAAAGAAACTCCCAATTTTTTTCCTGCTGTGCATGATTTCTTCTAGTCCCTATATATTTAATCTGCATTTCTTGCTTGTATGGTTTTCAAGGTAGAGTCTCTCTTTCTAGGCCAGATTGACCTGGAATTCACTATGTAGTCTCAGGGTGGCCTCAAATTCATGTCGATCCTCCTACCTCTGCCATTAAAGGCATGTACCACTACACCTGGCCCTCATCTGCATTTCTTTATCAAGATTATATATCATAATGACCATCATATCATTTATTTAAGTAATGAAGGCTTTACCTAAATAGTTTTTCCTTGTCTTTCATTTCTGCATATTCCTCACAAGTTAAGGCACCTGCCTATTGCACAATTGTTATTGCAGCCAAGTGGCTCAGAATGGTCCCATTTAAACATTCTGTCCCATTGTTCCAACAGACACTTAATAATGTGCTGCTTCTCACCTTGGGAAATAGGGATATTAGAAGTGTATTTAAATCTCTGGACAGAACTAAAGTCAGATACTAATCTAGGCTAAAGTTGAGTTGGTTTGTAATAGCACCTCAGTTACAAGTAGTGTATTTCAGGGATTCTACTCTCTCTAGTAATGTAAAGCTAGATGGAAAATCCAAGCTTGCATTCTGTACTCGTGATTAAGAGAATGAAGTCAGGTGGGTGGAGGGGCTAGAAGAATGTAAAAGTTTGAGATGCTATGTAGCTAGGGAAGGAAGCTGATGTCTCTGTATAGACACACAGCAGATAAATCACCATTTTGCCTTGATTTACAATGACAGATTTTCATTGGCTGTGTCACAAATCCCTGATGATTTCAGTTTGTGGCTGAAACAATATATAGGCTCCTCATTACTTCATGTATGGTAATAAAACACTAACAACAGCAAGGGGTGATTTATAGGTCAGGCATTCCTAAACGACAGTCTAATTTCCATGACCTTTTTGTGTATTTATAGTCCATTGAGGATGGATCAAGTCTGATTTGATCAGCCCAGGATTGTGAAATTGGTAAGGCAAAACAGTGTTTTGGTTGTACCCTGGAGGTCTGACTCAGGGGCTGCCTCAGTGACTTACCTTGTTCTTAATTCCTTATGTTCAGAAAACCAAATAGAGTATCAATTAGTTTAAGAATGTTCACATTTTAAACAGCCTGAAAAATTGCTGGATCTTTTCATAGCATAGTAACTTTTTAAGAATAGGCTCAGAATGTATAATGCCTTATGCCAGAGTGGAAAAAGTCAACAATTTTAACATAATTATCCATTTATCATTAGTTAAGGGTGCAGGAGCAAGACAAGGAGATAAGTAATACAGGTATTTCTTTCTCTCCTGGTTTCAGAGATAATAGGGATAAAAGTATTTTGGGAATAGTAAAAGCACTTCTAGATGCCAGGCTTTGTGATTACTGTCATCTCAGTAATCAGTGCTGAGGGCTGGAATGGCTTCAATATGCAATTTGCCTAGTAACCATGGTAGTTAGGAATGAACCTGATTCTTATGGAAACATATCACATGCAATCAGATTCACATTGCTCATTGGTGTGTAGCTGTGATAAATTGCTGACTACAATTATCTCATGAGGTGACCCCGTAAGTCAGCAGAGATTTGTGATGGCTCTGGCTGTGTGACCTTCTCAAAGTCACTACCCTCTCTGGGTCTCACTTTCTCTGTGAAATGACAGTATATGCAACAGTCAAATTGTGATGTTAGCTGAGGACAGGATACAATAAAGAAGTTTAATTCTCAAGCAATTTTACTAATAGAGTAAAATTTTTCTGATTTGTGCTAACAGAGGGAAAGGCTTGTCTGAATGAGTAAAGCAAAACTTGAATTACAAAATAAGTCTGAAGAACAACAGTTTCATTACTTTGTCTATTTTGTAATTCAAACTGGCTATAAAATATTGCCTTAGTGGCTGTTCTCATGAGAACTATTTTATCAGATAGATTTATAATGAATATGATTATATCTGATATGTGCTTCCAATATTTGAAATAGGGTTTGTTCTCTTAAGGAAAAGTACAACAGTCAAGTCTAAACTCTTCATTTGCTTAACAAACCTCTCTTGTCTACATCCATAATAAATATAAATTTAACTGGTAGACTACTCTCTGTTTAGTTTATCACAATTTATTAGAGAGCTCCAAATTAAGGAGGTTTCATTGTTATTTCTACCTTGTCCATTGATTTGTGTCTGACATCACCACAAAGTAGTGGTGAGCCAGAGTCAAGTTCATCTCTTGTCCTTTCTCTTGCTGACTCTCAAAAACAGGTAGCAAGAAGAAAGACGTTAAATGCAGGATCCTTGGTAATCCATAGACAGGATAAGCAATTGTTGGATGTGCGGCACTGATCATACTATTATCTGTAGCTGAGAATGGGGTTAAATTATTTCATCAGTTTGCCTGAAGGAATAACCAAGAAACATACTTGAAAGATGCCTGGCAGGTAGCATTGTAGTCAAAGATGTTTGAAATAATTAGGATCTACTGAAATATTTCTAATTTGTCTATCAAATTTCAGATAACCTGGAAATTGTGAGTTGATAATATTAATAAAATGCAGTACTGCTAGTAAATGAAAAAAAAAGAGCTTGGTTGCTGGTTGTAATAAGCAAACAGTTGGTTTAACATTTTGGGGTCTTCATGATACCAAGACACTTTGATGAAAAGTCAAAAATCAGCCAGATATGTGCAGATTTTTTTTTGCATGTATAACAACATCAAACGCCGGGTTATTTGAAAACTTCTGGGCACTTGTACCATGTGGATTATTCAGTCTTCTTGATTCAGTCCATGGCTCCCTTTCAACACTCCTGAGTATGAATGATGAGTTCATGTGAGCAATGTATCCAATCCAGCTCAATTTTCATTCTGCAACTCACTTCAATAACAGAAATAGCTTCTCTGTAGCCTGCTAATAACATGAGAAAAAGACCAGGAAGAAGGTGCTAAATACTTTGGGCATCAGGCTAACTATTGCAAAAATCAAATGAACCAAAGGCTTGGTAAATTTTCAATGTCATCAGTTTACATTGGTGGAAAAAGAACACACTGCTTTTTGAACCATAGTAAAACCTTGATTAATTGCAATCCATAAAGGATGAAGGGAATTTTCAATAAGAATATTCATTTTGTTTCATTCTTGGCTAGCAACACATTTTCATAAAATGCTTGTATCCACTTCCTTGCCTCAGGAAAGCAGTCTCTAATGTCTGAGGGTCAATCCGGATGGATAGAAGTTACAGGAGAAATGTGACCTAACCACAGTTATCTCTTGGCAACTGATTTAAAAAGAACACTTCCTCGAGGTCTTCTCTTTTTGGGTTCTATGGATGTTTCTCATCAATGGGAAGTTCGAGGGGAGGGGCACAATTCAGTTAGTTTGCCCACTGGTTAAGCACCTTCCTGTTAATCAAGGTTTTACAGTCAAAGGCCTTGCCAATGCTTAGTAAGATTATAAGATGAAGTAGTTGTTTTAAATTTATGTCTTTGAAAGTGCTCTGGATGAATGTTTCCAAACCCATGATATTTGCAGACTGGTAAACTAAATTTTCCACCAGGATCCTGAGTGATGGAGAGGGAAAGAGAGGAGCAGAGGTACAACTATTTTCTCTGAAGGAGAAAAGTTTTGGCTTGCCTGCCTGTTTTTCTGTGGTTGGGAAACACTTTTGTTCATCTTAAGATGCCCATGGTATCTTGCTTGTACAAGAGTTCATCTCACATGCTTCAATATCATTCTTATGCCCCTTGAGCCATGGAGCATTCTCTTTTCAGGTCCTCTCCTATACTTACCCAATATGGCTTTCCATGTCTTGGCATCTTGGCTTCTGAGTGAGCCCCTATTTCCTGTTGCTTGGATGGTGGCTGTTCATTCATGCTAGTCCTGAAGAGTTTTAGAACCAAAGGAATGCCAAGTAAGATGGGTTTTCTCATGATAGCAGCCTGGATCACAGTTAGACCTACCTGAATCATGAACACGGCTAAGGAGAAGCTAGATCAGGGATTCTCACACACACACACACACACACACACACACACACACACACACACACACACTATCACAGTTAGGCGACGCACATGTTTAAATACACAAATGGTCTTTGCAAGTCTTTGTATGTGATGAGCGATTGAAGACAGACCCCATTTAACTTGAAGTTGATCTTGCTCTTTGGTTTTCAAGTTAAGTGGGGCTTGCTCAAATGGGCTACCACATATAGAGAGCAGCATGTCATCACTCATACACATAATTGCATAAGTTACCTCTATTCAATCAAGCAACTCCTTTGGGCAATCGTCACATCCTAGAAAAACCAATTATATCCTAACTTTTCAGTAGATGGTTTCCATGTCTCACCCTACTCTATTTAGGTAGATGGGGAGGCACAAAGGAATGCTGTGGGCTCTTGAAAGCCTAGGCCACTGAGACCCATATCATGGCCTTCATGTGGTAAGCAGCCTATTGTGTGAAGGAAGGGAAGAGAAGTGGACAGGGAGCCTCTGTCTGGGAGTTTAAGAAGGGACCCAAGTTAGATCAAAAAGTGTGGGCGATGCCCTAAAGTCTTTCTGGTTCCCAAAGCTGCCAGGCCGGGGAATAACCTGGTTTTTCTACTTTATATTTGAGTCTTGTGCTCTCTCCTCAGTCATAAGATAACAGTCTTGCCGATTACTCGTCACTAAGGGTACCCGGTTGTGGTGACATTGAGGCTGACCTTGGAGTCACCGCCCCCGCTGCCGCACTCTCCTTTGTCGTACCACCATTTGTTTTTCAATTTGTCCAAGAGGCCTTGCTCATTCAGTTTTAATACTGCCAGGTTAACAGCATTTCTTGAAACGATAAAACATAACTTGTAAGAAAATGCACAAATGCTTAGGAAATTGTTAACGTATAAAAAGGAGCACAAGAGGACAAATTGGCTAAATTTCACAGAATGTGGAGCTATCAAAATGTCTGTACAGCATATACAGGGTTAAGTATTGGCAGGTGGCATGGAGGATAACATTTGCTCAGAACTGAAGTGTGCGGGATGGGGAAATTGTCTTTGAGAAAAAAAGTAACAAGAACACCACATCCATGCAATTAACATTTGTCACATATGGCACCAGAACTTGGCTTTTACCATTTAAATTGAAAAAGCCATTGAACTGTAAAATTAAAACAGCAACAAATAGTCAGAGAGGACAACACAGAGAGAGAACATTAAAAAATGGATGCATTAAATAAATGAAACCATAATTTACCGTCTTATTTAACTCCATGGAATAGTGTAGATTTTAAACTTTTAAAAGTTACCTCAAAATCCACAAGAAAGAAAATGACAACAAAATGCATCAGGGTAGGTGGAATACTATAACAACACAGATATTGTTATATTATTCCACCCACCTTAATGCTGAGCCTTTAGGGGTTGCCACACCATAGCCTTTGGAATCCAGATTTCCACCAACTTTCATTGTATCGCATGGTTTTCTCTGCTCAATGTACTCATTCATGGTTGACTCCAGCAGGAAGGCAAACTTTCCCTTGGACTTCCGCACTCGGGCCACCCCATCTGCTGTTGTTTTGGTAAACACAGATGGCTCTGCCGATTTCATGTAAGACCACATTTTCTCATACACAGCAATTTTAGATCTCTGCAACAAAGGAGGGAGAGTTCCTTGAAGAACCAGATATGACTTGATGTTGTAGTTGGCAAACATTTTTATTAGAATCCACAGTAAGAAAAAAAAAGGTACCCTGCAACCTACTAGATACATTCAGACATCTGTCAAGATGTTTCTAAAACAGGCTTCTGAAAACCACACTCATGCTTGCTTGCATGATACTTTCTGATGTTTTCTAATGTATTATAAAAATTCTGCTCATGTTACACTGACTTGACTTCATAGTCTCACTATTTGTCTACAGTCTAGTTTGAAAAGCACTTTCTTACTTCAATCTTCCACTCAATGAAAAAATCTAACCCCACGATATCCTGCTATGTGTTTATCCTGTACTTGCAAGACAAAAATGACTGGAAGCATGGATAACCCTTTTAGTCAGCTCACCACAGCATGGGAGCATGGGACATGAGTTATGGTAAGGACGATCTGAGCTGACCTTTGTTTCTCTACAAACTTCCTCCCTTGGCATGATCTGTCAGAGATGTGCAAAGGAATTCTGTATGATGAGTCATCAAATATTGCAAGGGCTTTATTATGGCCCTTCCTGAACTATTCATTTGATGGAACTCTGCTTACTGCTACTGTTTCCAGAACTCTCTCAACTCTGTGCTTTCACGCACAGGCTCATTTGAACTGGTGATGTCTCTTTGAAAACTGGAGTGCTTAGAAACCAACATGGCACTCCTGAGGTATGACCATAATAGATATTTACTTTTTACCATCCAAGCCTTATTTTCTATTTTTTTTTTTTTGGTTTTTTGGCCTGGACTCTGTTACTTCTTAATTTTTCTTCCTGATTAATGTCTTGATTCAACCTACCCTCTAGGAATCCTTCCAAAATGCAAATCTGATCAATTACCTCTTTCTAGAAGATCCTCTGATATCTCCCTAATATCTGTAGGAAAAATTCAAACTATGCTATGTGATACCTAAGAGTTCATGCTCATGGCTCTAGTCTCCTGTGATCCAGTTATGGTGGGCTCCTGACTGGTCAGAGATCAACCATATAGTTTCGTGTCTTGTGCCTTTGGTTATGGTTTTGCTTCTGCCTGAATTACCTTGTTCTCCCTCCCAGAACAAATATTATGTCCTCTGGGAAATCTTTCCTGATCCCACAGAATCATTTCCTTAATAGTTGCTCCTACCTTTGCTATAGAGCATACTAGATTGCAATAAGATGAGTTGTCTGTGTGTCCATCTTCCTTGTGGTAGTTTTGAATAAATGTCCCCCAATAGAATTTATTATAATTGTGTTTATTAAATTGTTAATTGTCTCCAGGCTTCTGGCTGGAGGAAGTGTCACTTTGGCCTGGCCTCCTGGGGCCATGACACCTTTTCTAAATTGGATGCAAAATTCTAGCGATACTTATTCATAACAGCAGCTGGAACCCCAGGTCTGGCAGTTCAGCATTTTGTGAATTACAGTGTTACAGTGTGCTTGCTTTCTTGCTTCTGGAGGTGCTGTCATTCTCTTTGCTTGCTTCTGTGAAAGGGAGCCAGCCTTTTCCTTAACTTCCCCTGGATTTATTAGTTTAATAAATACTTTCCTCCCCCAAATTGTGCCTGGTTTTGGAGATTCATCCCAGCAGCATGTGACTGACTACGACATTCCCCCTTATTAATTGAGCAATACTTGAGGACAAACCCTATGCCTGACTCATTTTGGTATCCATCTTGGCAGCCAGTACAATGCCCAATACGTGGCAGCCATGAAAGATAGGCTTGTTTAAGAACAAGCTTAGGACTGATCAGGGTGATAATCAGATTGTTAGCCAGAGACATCAGAAGGTTGATTAAAAATGGCCACCATTGCTAACTTTATAGTAGTGTAGAATCCTAAAGCTGAAGTTTTCCCAGAGAGTGGTAGGTATTGTTTACTGCTAAACCACCCATGATAAAATTGCTTTGCAAACCTCTTAAAATACTATTTAGCAGCTGGGTGTGGTGGTGCATGTCTGTAATTCTAGCACTTGAGAGGATGAGGCAGGAGGATTGGGAGTTTGAGGCCATAAAAGTTCTACTTAATCTGCCTTTTGCCCCTATATCAAGAACTACCCCGAATGGTCCCTAATAGTCAAAGCCTTTTTTGATTGAAATCTTACCCATAGACATGTATGCTCATACCACCATCATCCCCATTGGATACATAAGGCAGCTTCTATGCATCATAATGAAATACATTGCCAGTGGCATTATTTCAGTAGCAATTTCTAGTCTATTACCCAAGGAATTAAGAAAAAGTAGATAACTCAAGTATACAAAAGCATAAAATAATGTAAAAACACTTGTGTACTTGCCAGAGACATTAAGGAATTAAATGTAATGCAGTTAAAGTTGTTTATGTGTCTTCCCTAGTCATGTACCTCTCCCTATTCCCAAAAGTTAACAGTATTTAAAAAAAATTTAAAACTCACTCACCATGGCTCAGGGAACTGAATGGAAGAAAGGGAGGAAAAATGTAAGAGCCATGGCGGGGAAGAATATCCAGAAATTTTGCCCCCCTCTCCACAACAACATGCAAAGGGGGGGACTGGCTAACTCTAGAGCAATTCAGAAGCCCCTACCCCATGGACTGATCCAGTATGGCCACCAAGGGGACCCCCAGTGGATTGGGGACAGGGAGGAGGGAAATGGGTGTACCATCATAAGATTTGCTTAAACAATATATCTAATTGTAGATAATAAAGATATTTTAAAAAATATTTAACTTTTCTGTGTGT
>PVHP010045766.1:0-13520 GCA_004024765.1 Zapus hudsonius | reverse complement strand
TCTCTCAGAGGCAGTTCTTAGAAGAGAGAGCTGTGGCCATCAATGGCTCTTTCAGAACTTGGAACTCAAAGTCAGGCCAAAGGTCCTGTCTACAAACAGTAGCTTTGAATAAACAACAGCTTGACAGCCAGAAATAATTAAAAATAGATTTAAATCTTTTCTGAAATTTCTTAAAGACATACCGAGGAGGCTCAACTCAGCCCCCTCCCCCAATGAGTCTCACTCCAGCTCAGGATGACCTGGAATCACTATGTAATATCAGACTGGCCTCAAGCTCATTGTGACCCTCATACCTCTCTGCCTCTTGAGTGCTGGGATTAAAGGCATGCATCACCACGCCTGGTTCAACTCACATTCTTAAAGCATGTCGTGTTTAAAAACATTACCAAGGGCTGGGGAGATTGCTCAGTGGGTAGCGTGCTTGCCTTGGAGGTATAAAGACCTAAATTAAACCCACAGAATCCAGGAAAGTATGTCGGTTGTGGTGGTTCGCTTGTAATCTCAGTGCTGGGAGGTAGGCACAGGTGGTTCCAGGGGTCTTATTGGCCATCTGGCCAAGCCTACTGGGTGAGTTCCAGGCCAGTGAGAGACCCTGTATCAAAGGGTGGATGTTGCTTGAGGGCCAGCACCCAGGGTTGTTCGTAAGCGTGCACGCGTGCGTGCCCACACACACACACACACACACACACACACACACACACACACACACTTGTGTGAGCACCCCTTGCTCCTTGGTCTGTTCTCACAGCTCTCAGGACCCTCTCCTTCCTCATGGGCACTTTCAGGCCTCACCCAACAGCTGTTCTTGCTTCACCTTCCTCTTGCTTTCCTGGCCCTATTTTTTCTATTCTGATAATCTTTCCCTTCTTGAGTCAGGCTCTGGCTCCTGGTGCTGCAAGACCTTCAGAGGCCTCAGCTGGGTCCACAGAATACTGCATTCATGGGACCTGCTGCAACAGGGTTCGGAACCGGAACCACTTTCACTGATGCTCAGGACAGTGGATGCCAGGGTTTCCAGTGTGGCCAAGGAACTCTCCTGCACTTTCTAGCCTACTTGGCATGAGTTTAAAAAGGGCCACAACATCCCAGGTTACTTTCCCCAGAAAAGCCTACCAGACTTGCAGGCCTCACTGGGAGAGAAGAAAAGGCATCCAAGCTATGTGTGGTGGAATACACTATAATCCCATCTCAGCACTCCAGAGGCCCAGGCAGAAAGATCCCAAGTTCAAGGTTGGCCCAGACTTCATAGTGAGAACTTGTCTCAAAGAAACTGAAACAAAAGAGAGTCAAGAGGACTGGGAAGATGGCTCAGTGGAGAGTTTCTGAGTTGTGTCCCCTGCTGCTTTAATGGGTGTCTGTAATCCCAGAAAACCTACAAGAAAGGAAGTGAAGACAGAAGAAGCTCCCAGAAGCCTGCAGGCCAACTAGCCTGGTGAGCACCGGAGTGGACAAGGAGAGACCCTGCCTCAGAAAAGGGGGAAGACGAGTACCATACTGGCACCTAAGGTTGTCCTCTGACCTCTACACACGTGTGTGCGCACACATTAGAAAGGGCCCTTCTTTACCAAAGCCTAGTGTCTGATCCTCTCCTGTCGCCCTGCCTTGTTTGGTTTCCTAATGAGGAAGGCATCACACAGGGCCATCCTACTACACAAGGAAGCCAGAGAAAGGAAAGATTGAGAAACAAGAATGCACACCTACCCAGGGGAAGAAATCACTTAGTACTCCTAACTATACTTTCACCCAAATCTCACTTGCCTACTTAATCTCAGGGGGTAGTGAAGAGAACATTTGAAGGCCTTCTAGAATGTCCTAGAATATTCTAGAAATAAGTTTATGTAGAGTGAAGTCCAGCCCAGCCTCCTGCAGATGCTTGCTACATAGAGCCATTTGTTTTAGGAACTGGCAAAGAACACACCGTGACCTTGGGACCTCGCTTTAAGAGCCAAGAGTGTTACCTCATTTGGATCTGAGCAGAAACCATCACCAGCTCCCTCTGAGGAAGGCCCATCACTCAGCAAGCCGCACGGAGGGTCCGCAGTGCCCATTAGCATTTAATGTGATTCCTTATGGTAAGTGATGGCTGAGTTCAACTCGTTTGGAATGGGACTGGGTTTGGTTTGCCCGTGGAAAGCGATGCATTAGTGAGATTAAATGGGGCTCATCACGCCAGCACATGTCACTGGAGCCGCTATCAACAATAAGGACAGCAGGAAATGATCTTTAGCAAATGACAAATCTGTGTCCAGATCCCATCACCTTTTAGTGCAGGTGTGTCGGGTCACAGCTCTGCATGGTACAAACGGGTTTCCTGAAAGGTCAGCAGCCCCGAGTCAGTGTGAACTGAGCAAATGAAAGTTTAGCTTTATGCCACTGATGGAGTTGGAAGTAAATGCAGGGATTGTAAGAGAAAGTATAAACCCACTGTGAGAGGGAAGTGGGGAGACCACCGCTGTCATCGAGGCCCTGGGCTATACTGGTCATGAAGCTGTCCTTTATCCCTCTGAACCAGGAGATCCTCGGGGGTGAGAACCACATCTTAAAGATGTGTCAGATGCATGAATATCCAGATTTAACTTGATTCCAATTTTAAATGAGCAGAAACCAGAAAGATACACAACATTAGCAATCCGTTGCCTTAGCCACTCAGCCGCCCCATCCTATAGCTACACAACTTTAAATGTTGGGGAAAATGGAATGTTTTAAGCACACTGTAATTCCATAGCCTTATATAATATCACAGGGTCATTAAGATGACATGGTTCTTGACAGGTGAGTAGATATGTAAAATTGGATCTACTTACAGAATGGGACATTATTCAGCTGACATGTGCTACAACATAGATAAACCTGGAGGACTCTGTGCTCAGTGAACTAAGGCAGCCACAGAAGGATAAACGCTGCAGGATGTCACTTTCATGGACTACGTAGAGTAGCCAAATTCAGGGAGAGTAAAAGCTAACAGTGACGTGCACATGGAAAGGAAGAAGCTGAGTAAGGACCAGTGCATGCTGGGTAAAACACACACGCACACAGAAAGGAAGAGGTGAGGCCCAGTGCATGCTGGGTGGGAGCTGATTATTATATTACTACTTTAATTTCATTTATAGTTCCACATTTACTTTCAAACTTCTTAAATAGGAAATAATAAGGTTCTATTTAGCAGATTTGATGAAGGGAGGAGAAATCCACAATCTTCAGTTTCCCTGCTGGTTTGCGGCCTCTGCATTATGAGTAAGAGAAGCCCTTACTGGAGAATGAGGTCAGATGATCAGAACAAGAAAGCTGGGCCAGGGGGCTGGAGAGATGGCTCAGTGGTTAAGGCACTTGCCTCCAGTGCCTAAGGCCCCGGGTTCAATTCCCCAGGACCCACATAAGCCAGACCCACAAGGTGGTGGCCCTGGTGCTTGCTCACTCTCTCTCTCTCCTTGAAAATAAATAAATAAAATATTTTTTTAAAAAGGAAGCTGGGCCAGGAAGCCCAGGGAGAAGCAGAAGCAAGGTCAGCTGCTCCCCGAGGCCTTCAAGTGCCCACGGGGAGGGAGGGTCGTGTTGGGCAGCTGTGAGAGCAGAGCAAGGAACAATAATGTACCCGAAAGAGGCTGACCAAGTGGGTAGACTTGTGGGCTTCTGTGTGTTTCTGCAGGAAGGATCTAGAACTCTGCCAGTGCCAGAGACTCTTTATCACTTCTTTTGATGGTGATGGTGGTGAAAGTGGTGTGAGAACGGTGGTGATGCTTACGTGGTGGTGATGGTGATGGTGAAGATGGTGGTGGAGATGAGGATGGTGAACATGAAGAGATGATGGTAAGGATGGTGGAGACGGTGGTAGGGATGGTGGTGATGGCAATACAGTTGGACTGTGCAACAATGTATTATATTGCACCTAATAACAATAGCACACAGCTGATGCAGAAACAGAGAGTTAAAGACAGAGAGTGCTCCTAACATGGGCCTTTGGGCATGCATAGTAGGGATGGAGGTGCACAGGTGTGTTTCCAGGCTGGAACTTGGGACCCTGAAGCCTGAGGCCTCACACATCATGAGCAGATCACTTCTCTTCTTGAAGCCTCACTCGATAAGCACCTGTTGCCTTTGACAGTTTCCAAATAAACAGGTTTTCAGCTCCTCAGAAGTTCTGAGACAGGATCTGCAGACTGGAGAAATAAGTCAGTTGATAAAAGCGCTTGCCTTGCAAATGTGTCGACTTGAGTTCAATCCCCAGTACCCATGTAAGGATAGCTGGGCATGGTGGTGCAGGTTTGTAATCCCAGCACTGGGGAAGGAGAGATAGGAGGATCCCTGGGGCTGACTGGCTGCAGTCTAGCTACTTGGTGAGTAGCTAGTGAGAGACCCTGTCTCACAGGAGGTGGACAGTGCCCATTAATATATATATATATATATATATATATATATATATATATATATATATATATATATATATATGGATAGAATATGCCAGGCACACTCTGAGGCTGAAGTGTAACAGTGACTCCTGCTGCCTGAGGACTTCCATTAATGCTATCTTTAAATGAAGCAGCTACATGTTATAGCGCTCATAATAGATATATGAATAAAAATGAGAGAGCTTCACGTAAATATATAATTACGTTACATACATTATATAAATGCCATATAAACTCTGAGAGAGCAGAAACCAGGCATGACTACAGATAATCCTAAATAAATAGCTTGTTCTGCTTGGCTGTTCCTTGAACATAAACCATGCATTATGGGAAATGACTTCTGTCATTCCACTCTTCTCTGCTGAGCTTCATGGAGGCCTTTCCAGCCCAGAGCCCAAGGGTAGCAAAGCAGCAGGCATTTCAATGGCATACTTCAGGGGGAAAAAAAGACCCAAGTGTGAAGTCTTTGAGATTCACAGAAAGGTATCCAGGAAGCATGACACTGTAACAAGATGATGTCAGATGAGCAGAGAAAGCAAAATGCCTCAGAGAATGGGAGAGTTCAGCAGAGAGAGCAGAGAAAGGAAAACAAGATGGTGGTCACTCGCTCCTCTGCATATCGAGATTGGCTCCCTGGCACCTTAGTGACCCACAGAGGAAGCGAGAGAAAGGATAGCCCCTGAGTTCACTGAAACCCCCTCAACAACCAGTGATGGAGACAGCACAGTCCCTCTGAGGATGAGAACCCATGGAGAATTCTCCACCCTTTGCAAGACTCAGTAGATGTCAAGAAACCTGGGTCAAATGATGAAGCCAGACCAGGCGGGCACACCTGTCAGTCTCACACGAACCATTGGAGAAAGAACCAGAATGCCGGGGTCTGAGTCAGATGGGGATTTGTATGTGGTGGTCCTGCACCATGTTCCCTTCTTCACACAGGACGTCCCATATAGGAGGGAATTTCCTGCTTATTCTACACCTCTTCCTGAGAAGGTGGAGCTCTATTCTCCAGAAATGCTCACAAGATTTGGGGAGACCAAATGCCATTTCTGCCAGGGGCAGAGTGTCGGATTTATGACTCAGGACAATAGTTTCTTAGTTCCCTCTAGGCATCCTGTCCAATAGTCAATCTTGTTACACAGGACTCCTCATTCTAAGAGAGGGTGAAGCTAACTTCTGGAGGAGATCGCTGGGGCCTCTGGAGGTTTATGTCCCCCAAATTCAAAGATGGAAACCCTGACCCTTGGGGGATGGTTTGGGAAGAGAAGCCTTGGAAAAGTACGTAGGTGTAAGTCATAAGATGTGGCCCCAGAAGGGGTGCAGTGTTCTTATAAAGAGAGAGAAATCAGCTATGTGAGGGCAAGGCAAACCAAGAAGAGAGTTCAGTCCACTAGCCCTGACCTCCACCAGTGGGAAAAATGAGTGTCTATTGTTGAAGCTACAAGGTCATGGTCATTTACTCTATCCAACTAAGAGAGGTGTGGTGACCAACCAAAGAGGTTCTCAACAGCACATAGTAAAAATGGAGGGACTATGACAATTGCCATAGACTCAATTACATCCCCCTAAAAAAAAGATATGCTGAGCTCCTAGCCCCCAACACTTCAGACTGTCACCCTGTTTGCAAGTAGGGTCATTCATTGCAGGTTCCAAAGTTAAGATGAAATCAATAACCTGGTGGCCAGCCACCACCGGAAGCCAGCCTAGAGATGTGAAACAGACTGTCGCTCACAGATTTCAGCAGGAGCCAGCCCTGCCAGCACTTTGATTTCAGTCATTCTGCATCAAGAACTGTGAGAGAACAAATGTCCATTATCAGGGCCACCCAGTGTGCACTGCTGTGTTACAGCATCCCCAGAAAACTCACCCCGGGATGATGGATAACAGCCCAGGCTAGTGCCTACACTGCCCAAGAGCTGGCTTGGACATTCATAAAGTGTCCAAGTAGATAAAGACAGGACTTGGGGCTCCCAAAAAGAGCCAGACTTCATGGTGTCTCTACCACCATTTCCTGTATCACTGTGGTCAAGGGATCCAAGCTCTGTGGCCCTACCTTCTTCCTCTTTAGATCAGAGACACATGACAACCCAGAAGAGTGCCACTTGTTACCACAATTACACTAGATCTTTTATGGAAGTGCCCAGGTATTAAAAATGACAACTCATAACCCCTGTGTGTTCTTTGTGTGTATGTGTGCATGCTGCATGTGTATCCATTCTTGTGTATTTGTGTGGGTGTGTTCATACCACAACGTGCAGGTGGAGGTCATATGTCAGCTTTGGGGTGTCAGTTGTGACCTTCTTTTCAGGAAATCATCGGTCACTTGCTCTATTCACCAGGCTTGCTGGCCCATGAGCTTCCAATAGGTTCTCCTGTCTTTGCTTCCCTTCTTGCCCTCTGGGATTAGAGATACCCACTCTAGTGTCCAATTTTTTATGTGGGTGCTAGGGATCCAAAGTCAGGTCCTCATACTTACATGGCAAGTAGTTTGTCCACTGAAACATCCCCCCACCCACTCCCAATCTTTTCATTTTAAAACTCTCAGTTTACAAAGCCCCTTGCACTGCAGACTCATCCCAGACACCCAAGCTAACTCTTAGCTTTATCTTCCCCTCTGCAGAAGCAGAAATAGCAGCTTCCAAGTCCTGAGTTGATGCCTCCTAAATTACCCATCCTGACCCAGTTGTAGCCCCCCACTTCCCTAGCCTGCTTAGGCTGGAGAAAATACATGCTCCACTTTACCCATTTACTGTGTAGATTTTATACCCCAAACAAAGATAATACTAATGAATTCACAGTCAACCTTTTCAGCCCTGTGATAGAAAAAGATTTTCAGTCACTTTAGCCCACGCTACACTTGCACCCAGGGTCACCCAGAGAAAAGGACAATACATTAATCTCTGTCCTCCTGGTGTTGAACAAGCTCTCAAATAATCCATAGCATGGCACAGAGCGAAACTCAAAACCTTAAAACGCCATCTATCTGGTCCCCAATTAAAACATAATCTTTTTAAACTGCCAATACCACTGACCAGAATCAATACTTGGGAGGGTTCTGAGTGGCATTTCCTAGAGACCTGCTCCGACCAGGAATGGATTGTTGCTGTCGCATCCGGAGGGATGGAGGCGGACCTTTGAAGAAACTGCGGGAAGGAGAGAAGACTTGCAGATAACTTGGCTCCCCCTTCAGAGGAACCCATGGGTAAAGTAACTCCTAGGATAATGAAACCACAGTCTATCTTCAGTGATATAAGCGCCCATCCTGGTGCCTGATGGGTATCTTGTGAGGGCATCTGCTATGGTAGGTGTTCCATAGCATGAAGGACCATGAGATTGATGGTGAGTCATGCCTCGGGACCATGGCCCGCTCTCACTCATCCCTTTCACTCTTGTGCAAAGGGACTGGGGAGGTCAAAAAAGACTTCAGTGAACTACAGTACAGAACTAACAGTATGTCTATGGGAGACCCTTTAAATACCTTTTTAAAATTTTGCTTGGTGAGCTTTCTAACAGCTGGGGTCTAGACCATTCAGATTCAGAGACCTAGGCTGGGCTGGCTGGTTGGGTCTGGGTGGTGCTGATTTGGGGAAAGAGACTTGGAAAGCAGAAGTGGAGATAGAATTTAGAAGGCAGGCAAGAGCCTAGTGTGCAGAGCCTTGAACTCCATGAAAAGACAAGTGCCCAAGAGATTTCTCACAGGCAGAAGCTCATTCCTGTCACGCTGCTGTCTGGGCTTCTAGGAGACTGGCAGGTGCTGTTTTGCTGTCTGTTTCTTGTCCCATCAGCCTCATACAGGTCTGCTTCCGACCCATAGAGCATCAGAAATCTTTAAGATAGCTGGAGGACTTACTATAACCATGACCTTCTGATGCTCTCCAAAACAGAGCCTGTCTATAAAGAACTTCCAAATTCTCTTAGTGAGGTAGCCATTGAATGGTTCAAACAGGTCTGTGAGATGCCCAACCTTGGGTATCTGTGTTTGTTGGAGGCAGGGTCTCTTGTTCACCCCATGCATTCACCAGGCTAGCTGTCCCTCAAATTTCTGAGGATTCTCACTTCTGCCTCTCATCTTGCTGTAGACGCTCTGGGGGGTTACAGAAGTGTATAGCTTTACAGATGTTTATAGCTTGCTGTAGATGCTCTGGGAGTTACAGATATGTATGGCTTTATGCTAGTTCTGGGGATCTGAACTCAGGTCCTCACGATTGCACAGAAAGCACTGTATCCACTCAGCCATCTCCCCAGCCCCCCTCCCAAAGAATTACTTTTAAAACATGCATAGGCTCACACAAACACGGTCAGGGTTAATAAACACAGGTGACATTTTCACATCATATTTTAAAACCACTAAATTGGATTTAAAACACAAAGTTTAGTTCACTGGCAATCAAAGAAATAAAATAATTACAATTATAATGGTGTAATGAGACAGCGAATCACACTTGATATTTATGAAAAAATTATCGGAATAGGTTACGTGGGGCACGAGAGATAGAGTCCCTCCTTTTATGGTTTTGCTTACCACCATTTCTATTACCTATGATTGACATGGTCTGAAAATAATATAGAGTGGAAAGTGGCAGAAATAAAGAACTTTTAGGCTTTCATTGATGAGCCAATCTGAATAGTGTGATAAAATCTCGTATTGTCTTGCACCATCTCACCTGGAAAGCATGTTGTGCCTTAGTTCAGTCCAGTGTAGGTGCCATGTATGTGTTACCTGCCAGGGTCAGCAGGCATCTTGGATTACCACAGTACTGGTCCAAACCTCCTGTAATTTAGGAATGACTTGGAAGCACAAGAGTCATGGTGCTGCCTGTTTTATCACAATTTGGTATGTCTGCTCTTTGATGATTGCTTACTGTCATTGCTAGCTGACGTTCCCAAGAGAAAGCCTCACCTAGACAGAACATTCCACAAGGCTGATTGGTGGATGGAAACCTCCGTGATGGTGCAGGGTTGGAACAAGTCCACAGCTAAATTGTCTCGGGCTCTCTTTGGTCTCCTAAGTTGCCATTCATTGCCCACCTCTGTGTGTGACCTAACATCCTTGTGAGGATGCCGTAAATCCTTTTGGGATGTATGAACAGACCCCTAGGTTCCATCAACCCAAAGCTAAGAATGTCATCCGAGACCTATTGTAGATTTCCTCATTTGTTTGTAAGCTGCCTTTAAATGCCTTGATTTATGACTACTTTTGTTCTGTTGCTATAAAAAAAGCCATGAAACTGTCACCATATTGGAACATGGTATTTGGGGTAAGCTGAAGCTTGTGTTCCCTGCCATGGTCACTCATATTGGACTCCAGAATGAACTTTCGAATTCCCCTTTGAGGAGTGATCTCTGTGTTTATGTTGATGTTATGAACTTCCTGCTGTGCCTAATTAATCAATGGAAAGCATCATAGGTATGTACATATGGGGAAAGCAATGATGTACGTTGGCTTCAGGACTATCCAAGGTTTCCAGTCTCCATCAGGGGTCTTGGGATGTATTGCTACAAAGGAGGGAGGACCATGATATTTGTAGTTTAATTTTTATGAGGAACCCAGACATCCTTCTATAAATCACAGCCAGGAATTCTCCATCACTGAGATCAAGCCGAGCTGTCTCCTGCAGTGTGAGGAAGAGAGGAAAAACCTTCACACCTTCCTGGCATTCGTCAGCCCCACCCCGTGGTATATTGGCATGGGTTCATTTTGCCAGCTTTGTCAGGGATCACTCCTTTCAGGTGGTGAGGGCTGCATGTCACTGACTCAACCCAGGGTGATATTGGTGGGGACCAGACGTTGTTCTTTCTCTCCATGTGTTGTGGTCCACTGGGTTAACAGCAGCAACAGGGTCACGCTCACAAGGAGAGCAAGTGACAGGAACTGGCTTCCTGTAGCTCTCCCTAAAGATATGGGCCTTTATTCCCCCCCAAAGACCTAGTAATGTTCCCTGGTTTGTTTAGTACTAACTGGCATCTACCTTGAGCCCTTCTGAATCACCCGCAGGGTACCTAGGGCTCCTCTGGGCTAGGCCATGTGCCGCCTAGGGGCGGAGGTCAGTGGCTTTGTGGGCATCAAGTTCTCAGCTGGCAGACATCTGAGTGCTTCCATGTTGATGAGTCACCAAAAATTAATTATAAAATATGTAACTCTAGTAGTTCTTCCTCTGGTGACACAGAAATACCCCAAAACATCCAACTATTTCATTAATGGCATTTTAAATACTGTCTCCAGTCTCATATACTGTCATGGAAATATTTCCTGGATCTTAAGATAAATGTAACAGACACACACACACATACACACACACACACACAAGTTAATGCTCAGAGATCGGATAAAAACCAACATGTATGCTGCAGAATTTTTAAATATAAACTGAGACACTAGAGACACTGCTAATTTTAAAGATCATATTCAATTTAATTTATTCAAAAGAAATACTGAATAATCCAATTCCAAAGAACCAGTAACTGCTGCGAAGCTGAAACAAGACCTCAACTATAAACAATGACACAACATAAATTTTTACCTAAGTTGTAAGTGGGAAGATTCTTTTCATTAATAAAATACTGATTCAAAATGGGATGAACCTTAATGAGAGTTCCTGAAGTACAGATAAGATCAATCCCACATCTCCCCCATCATCTCACATAACTGTCTTTTATAAAAAATATTTTATTTATTCATTTTCAAGCAGAGAGATACAGAGAGAGAGAGAGAGAGAGAGAGAGAGAGAGCTCACACCAGGGCCACCACCTTGTGGGTCTGGCTTATGTGGGTCCTGGGGAAGTGAACCCAGGGACTTAGGCACTGAAGGCAGGTGCCTTAACCGCTGAGCCATCTCTCCAGCCCTCATATAACTGTCTTATCATCTGGGAAGAAGGATCTAACTTATAAATGAATTTATAAACTTGGGTTTCTGGAAGCTTCTTAAATTTCCTATGGTACCCAGATAATGGAATTGACTCCGGGATTGGATTGTCTGACCATTGTACCACCATGATCAAATTCTCCACGTGACCTCTGGAAGTCATGAGGGATTCGTGGGGCCACTGTGGGCACGACTTTGTTACCAAAGTAAGTTCTCTTTGTCATGCTGGCTCTGTCTTCCCACATCGCACTTGTTGCCAGTCTCTGGGCAGGTATGTCCCTTGACCTTAGACTTCCAAGCCTCCCGAGCCATGAGAAACACATCTCTGTGTTGATGAGTTACCCAGTCTCGAGTATTTTGTTATAGCAGCAGACACTCCACACTGCTGGCTTCAAATCACCTAGCCTTCTGCATTCCCTGCAGACTCCACGTTAGACGCAGCAAGGAGCCACAAAGCAGAAGCGCCAGTGACAGCTTTGCCAGGCTCCAGCTCAGAGCTCAGACCACCATGTCACCATCAGAGAAAGCCATGGCCAATGTGCTTGTACGTTTTCTGTTTATCCATGTTTGGGACAAGTTAATAGAATTGGAGTCCTGACTTTATTAAGAAAGATATTTTGAAGAGTAATCCTAGCACTCAGGAGGAGGTTGAAGTAAATAAAATCAGTCTCAAGTTCAAGCCTAGCCCAGGCTGAATAGTGAATTCAAAACCAACTTGGGCTATAGTCTCAACAAACAAACAAATATATATATATATATATATATATATATATATATATATATACATTTTTAATTCTCCTATTAGACATAATGGAAGTTGGTTCTAAAATGTGGATATAGTTTGTTATATTTAGCTATTATTGAAGACATAATTTTATAAAGATTAGTGCAATATCTTTTTACAAAGTACATTTGGCTATCATGTTCTAGGTAGAAAAGATACCTAGCAATTTAATTACAGTCAAAAGATAGACGCATTTCAAGGGCTGTTAGAGCTCCGTGTTGAATTGCTGTCCCAGAGTGATGGATGAGCCTGCCCACTGCAGCACACACTGGCCCCTAGAGAGTTAGCAGGACCTGAGGCCTGAAATGTGAGGTAATGGGACCTTCCACTGGGGTCATTTCGAGGCTTGCTCTGGGCACAACGTCCTTTGAGGGATGGTAAAGAGAGCTCTAATGACCCACTGTCTTTCCAGAGGGTCATCTAAGTGAATTCAAATGGACACATGACCTTTTCAATGAACAGAGCCACCAGGTCAGCCAGACTCTTTGTCAGGAGTGGCTCTGAAGGCCCTATGTGATACAGGGTCCCTTTGCCATGGGTGAGTTACGAGTGGCCTAGCCTAGCTCTGGGACCCAAACTAAAGAGTCCTGAGATTTTCCATAGCACTGTCCCCTTCCCTTCAAGTGACCATGATACGGAAAATGACAGATCCCTATGCTAAGAAAAAAGTAGACCTTTTTCTGTCACTTTAATGTCACCTGTAAAATGTCTTCAGGATAACAACTATCACTCTGAAAGTCCCTCCCTGCATTTGACGGTTAAAATTACAATAAGGGGTGGGGGGACGTGTTCCACTCAGTAAAGCATGAAGACTTGAGTTCAGATTCCCAGCGCCCACATCAATGCTGGGTGGGTATAACAGCTGGCTCATAATCCCAATGCTGGAGACAGAATCAGGGGATCCCTGGGACAAACTGCCCAGCTCGATGAACCATGCCAGTGAGCTCCAGATTCAAGTAAGAGACTCTGTCTCAATAAATAAGGTGGAGAATGGTCAAAGAAGACACCTGAGATCAACACCTGCCCCCCCATATGCATACACACGCAAAAAATGGGGGCCACACACATATGAACATGAATACACACACGTACAGGCACACACACACAAGTATATAATAATTGAGTAAAGCACAATATAAGTAGGAATAAGCTACACACCAGATCCCCCCATAAATAAATAAATAAATTCCCTGTATCATGAAGAAATGATCAGACTTCCCTGTTCTTGATTTTTAATCTCAACTTGACTTTTTAAAATATACATATGCTTGGGCTGGGGGTCTGACTCAGGGGTGGAAAGTGTTTGCTTGCAAAGCTTGCTGGTCCCGATTCAATTCCCCAGTGCCCACATAGAGCTGGTGACACATTTGTAGAGTTCCTTTGCAGTGAGTGGCAAGAGGCCCTGCTGTGCCCATTCTCTCTCTCTCTCTCTCTCTCTCTCTCTCTCTCTCTCTCTCTCTCTCTCTC
>PVHP010045765.1:0-13562 GCA_004024765.1 Zapus hudsonius | reverse complement strand
TGCACTATGGGAGCGAGTGACTGGGAGACTACTAAAAATAGAATCTAGGTAATCCAGAATTGTGTATATTTGTTAACCTACACTGATCTCACTCTCCGGTGGAGATTGTGTTTGTATTTTTCAGGATGCAGCGAGAGAGCTGGGGCCCATCTAACCCTACCAACCGACAGTAGGCCGATAGCTGAGATTCTGGCAAGAGGGGAGCCACCACAGTCATATCGTGGAGGATCCAAATGGAACCCCGCAGAGAATGACATGATGGGATGAACAATGGGCCCACAGCCACAGCCATTAAATCAACACAGGATAAGCCAGTGAGACAGAAACCAATGATTTCGACACAAAGACCTCTAAGCTCACAGCTTTAAAGCAGCCTTAATACTCATCCACCAAGACTCAGGGAACTATGAGGAAGAGGGGGCGGAAAGATTGTGAGAGCCATGGTGGGGGAGATTATCCAGAGGCATGGCCAGGAGAACCTGGCTGAATACTAGGCTCTCCATGGTCCCCTGTCACAAGAACTGATCCAGACGACCCATGGAGGAGGATATCCAGTGGAATGGGGAGGGGAGGGCAGCGGGGAACTGGGGATAACAACTCATTGTTTGACCACTAAATGTTGTAACTCATTATGGACAATAAAGTAAAAAAAAAAAAAAAGAAAAAGAAATACCCTATAACACACAGAATATTTGCCCATGACAAAGAATTATGGGGCCCAAAATGTCAGGAGTGCTGAGGTTGAGAAACCCTGCTGTATGGAAGAGGACATGGCAGTAGTCAGCTAGCTCTTCGAGCTGGCAGGAGTCATAGCTGTGCTCAGAGGCCATCTTCCTTCTGGCTTTCCATAGCTTTCCATGGCTAGGTTTTTCCTGCTCTATATATGGACCCTTAGAATATCCTTGGTACTTTATACATATATTTTCATGAAGTTGTTCCTTCCAGGGACATACTCTATCTGACCTAGACCATCCTATAGTCTAGTGAGGCAATGAAATATAATGTGTTAGTCCTGGTAAGCCAAGATGTACTTAACAAAGATCTTCTCTGACTTTTTTTTTTCAAAGTATGGTCTTACTCTAGCCAGACTGACCTGGAACTCACTCTGTAGTCCCAGGCTGGCCTCGAACTCACAGCAATCCTCTTACTTCTGCCTCCCAAGTGCTGGGATTAAAGGCATGTGCTGCCATGCCCGGCTGTCTCTTACTTTTGAATCACTGATGTTTCATGAAAACATGAATAAATTGTACCTTCATGGAGTCCCATGAACTTGTCTTTCAATCATGCTGTATAACAAATTGCATTGAAACTTAAATTCCAATCAGATGAAGCTGTTGTGTAATTTCAGAGCATCACAGGGAACATTAGTTGACCACTGGTGAGTATGTTTAATTTACAAAGTAGGCAAGGACCAATTTGCTCTGTATCCTGTGGGCCTCTGCCCTATTCTCAGTTTCCACAAGCAAAAAATGGCTCAACAGGCATCTTTCCACAATTGGTGCCTGAAGTTTTAAATCAAACAGCAGATTACTCACTTCAGTTCACTTAGAGACAGGACTCCAGTAAAGGTGCCATTAGCTAGATCTTGATTCTGTTGGTGGCAGAAAAAAAAAATCAGTAAGAATACAAAACACCATCTCTTGGTGGACTTTTTTTCCCCTCAAACATATTATCTAACAATAAGTCATTCTTCATTTTTGCTGGTCACCCAAAGAACTACACCCAAAAGGCTGACTCCTTGTGTGATGGAATATTTCTATGCGATGATCAAATTGTAGTTATATAGGCAATGGGAATGCTCAAAAGCTGATCAATATTAGCTGAGCTGGTTTGGCTGTATTTACTTGTTTTTAAAAATTTCAGAGTCAGTAGCTCTGCTTTGCTAGTTTCTGTATTCAGTTCAAGAGTTCCCCTAAGAAAACATCATTAAAACTCTCATCCTGACCAACCGCAAATTTAAAAGGCTCCAAGGTAAAAAAGGGAAACAATAGTGCCATGGATGCATTTTTAGCACCCAGCCCATGGCCTGCCACATAGTAGTGCTGAGGAAGTATTCACTGAGTGAACAATCACATTTGGCTAGGATCCTCGGAGCCAGTTTGGCTCACAGGAAGGCTGATACCACTGTATGTGAATCCCTCACGTGGGGAACACAATTAGATTTGGAAGATTTGCCTTATATTCAACACATATATTTCTTATTGCTGAGAATTTCTAAGGTCATTTTACAATTTTAACCAGCAATAGAACTGCTTTATATTGGAATTTTTCATCAGTTGCAAACCTATTGAAAATTAAGATATAACATTAACAAAACCCCATGATTATTATGATTTCAAGCACAAAGCTAGAAAGTCAATAATACATATTTTATTCAATATTGAACATAAAAATAAATATGCGATGTATTATAAATAATCTGAACCATTGGTAAATCTTTAAATACATGCAAATATACTTTTAAAGACTAAAGGTAAGAAAAATCTTTCAAGCCTACCTGGGTAATGTTGTGGTTTTCATCATATTCAAATACTATCTCACCTCTAAAAAACACTAAAAATAAATTTTCAGAAAAAAATTTGAGACTTGTGTCCTTATAGTTTGAGAAGTAATGCAATACATTAAAAGTCAACAAATAATTTTATAAATTGTTTCACTGTATTCTTTTACTTCCATTTACTCCCTTATCAATAAGCTCAACTCAATGATTATCACCAGTAGAATTTTCAGAAACAGGAGCTATAAATTAAATGTAGGAATTTAGAGAGAAATTTATCTACTTGTTAAGACATTTTCATACCTATATACTTGTCACTGAACTCTGCTTTAATTAAAGATAATTGGGAAACTATGGTGCTAATGTTAAATTAAAAAAATCTCTTAAAATTATAAGTTGCAGTGATATGATAAGGGAAGCAGAGAAAAGGTGTTTCTTAGCAGCTAAACAGCCTTATAGACATCCATTTATTCTTCATCAGTTTTAAATTTTTGATTTAAAAAATATTGTGTCCAGACGGGGGAGATAGGTTGGTCAGTAAAATGCTTGCAAGCATGAGGACCTGAGTTTGATCCCCAGCCAGTCTAGTTTAATTGTTGAGCTTCAGGACAATGAGAGACCCTGTGTCAAAATAGTTGGCTAGCATTCCTGAGGATGGCATGCTGGCCTTCACATGCACATCTGTGTGTATACATGAAGCCCCCCACACACATGTGCACCCGCACCCCATGCAAATAAAATAGAATATGGTGGCCAGATGAATTATCTTTCCTAAGAACAGAGCTGGTTATTTGCCCTGAAACCTGAATTCTGCACAGGGCAAAATCTTCCCCTGAAACCTGAATTCTGCACAGGGCAAAATCTTCTTCATCCAGGTGTGCAACTCGGGGAGCACACACATGGAGTGGTTAGGGAAGAAGGGGGTCACCCTCCTAGAAAGCCAAAGGAGTCAAATCAACCCAGGCGAACAATAGGATGACAAATGTTGGATCACCCTCAAATGCCCAAATCTTTATTCCATTGAACAATTTACTCTTGCTTTGACTCCAGAAACATAAGAACAGCTTGTTGCTGAAACACTCACTTTGGGAAATATTAAAGTCAATTTCCATCAACTTTTGTCCTGCAAGGAACTTCTAGAGGCTTTGACTGTATCTAGAAACAAGTAAAATAGAAATTCCCAAGCAGAACCTTTTGAGCAATAGGGCCAGAGTGTCATATAAACTAGAACAAGGTCTGGCCAATTTTTTGGAGATAGTTAAGTAATTACTTGAGGTTTTATGGACCATGTGGTATGGTTTCTGTTGCATCTACCCAACTCTGCCATGAGAATCTGAAATAGCCATGAATATATTTATATACAAACGTAGTGACTGAACATATTTGGATTATGAATGATACTTTGCCAATCCCTGACCTAGAGAATTGGAGACTTCCTTAGCTCATTTTCTTTTCTTGACAAGCAAAATACAACTGATTCCCATTTTCACATATCTGAAGATCCACTTCCATTTAAAAGTGAATGACAAAGCCATATGACCCATGATGAACATTATCAACTCCAGCAACATTTCTACTGAAAACTCAAATTTTACTTATTTATACTGAAAATTTAATTTATATAATCCATAGTTATTAACATCAAAGATATTTGATATCTGTATAGAATTATCCACTTAAGCTTTTGAAAGCTTATTTAGATTCTGTGGGTGTGAGTATGCATGCTTATGTGACAATTTCTCTGCCTCACATTCTTCTCTGTTCATATATGTGTGTACATGTTCATGTGTGTGCATGTGCATATGCATGTAGAGGGCAGATGTTGATGTTAGGTGTCTTCCTCAATCATTCTCCACCATATATTTTGAGAAAGGATCTCTCACTTAACCCAGAACTCACCTGTCTGGCTAGACTAGCTAGCCATCAAGTCTCAGGGATGCCCCCAACTCTTGTTTCCCCAGCACTGGGATTACAGACGTTTGCCATAGTGTCCAGAATTTACTTGGATTCTGGGGCTCCCAACTCAGGTCTTCATGCTTGTGTATCACCTTGGCCCATCTGTCACATTCTTGTTTAGTGTACAATGAGTTTCATAAATGTGCTAAGAACACAGTAGTCCTGATTGCACATAACAACCCCAAAGCTACCACCTTTTGACCCTTGACCTAATTCTTCCTGGCCAGCTGGCTTCCAGCTTATTCATGAGCCCCCACTTCCTTTAATGGGTTCAGATTGGAAATTTGTAAGAAGTGATGGTTTCTTGTTTCTGTCATGATTTCTGGTGTCAAGAGTTGGTTCCCTGATGAGGTTGTTTTTACCAGACACTAAAACAAGTGGTCAATTCAGTCACTTAATTGGGGAAAGCATTACTCCAACTAGCTTGCTGGCATCTTTTATCCAAGATGACCATATTTTGAGTACATGTTAGATTTGCATGGTTATCAAGTATCATATAGATAAAACATAAAACTTAACATTAGTCACCAGCCCAAAACATAGATGATGCTCATATATAGTGACATTATTGGGATATAATAAAGAGAAGAGTAAGAAGGGGGAAGAGAAAGAGGAAGAAATGAGAGTTATACAATGTAGAAAAATAAAAGTGTATCCATTTTTTATAGTGCTAGGGATTGAACCCAGGGCCTTATACATGTTAGGCAAATGCTCCTTTACTGAGTTACATCCACAGCTCGGTGTTTTTTCTTTAATCAAGACCAGCTAACATTTCCCTCCATAGTTTCCCTGGAACATATCGACACAAAGCTCAGATGAGCAAATCTATTTACACCATAGAAGATATTTGTGAAACTTTCTTTTAACAGAAAGTTTTCGGGTTTTCTAATCTATCTCACTCTAATTTAATTTACTTGAAATTGTTACCTATATTTTTCAAATAAGTACTTTAAAAGCACTATAAAAATACTATAAAAACTATAAAGAGAATAGCATAAAGAAAAATGCCTTTACTGATTAATACTAGATTTATACTAAGACTTTAATATTATAAAATACCTTGTCACCTGCTTTTGCTCACTGGCCATCATCTTCAATCCAGTTCTGACCTTCCATGCCATATTTTTATGTTTTTCACATTTGCTCTCATTGGACTTAATAAGGAAGAGAGAGCCCAGAGAGCCAAATCAATGGGAGAAAAGAGGTTGTTTCATTCCTCTGGCCATGGCAGAAGGAAAAATGTTCCCATTTAAAAAATAACATGTTCTCAAGATATTCCATCTCTATTTTAAAAAACAGTGGACAGTTTTAGAGATGGCAAATTCACTATGGCTACAACTGGAATCGTCATTTAATTAAAGTAGGTATACATGATAGTTCATTATTGTCGAAGTCTTAGCAAAGGACAATACCCTGTTTCCAAGCTATAATGCTCAAGGTCCTATGAAAAATCTTGAGAAATTTATACATAAATAATAATTTCACTGTTAATTATATTCATGAATTAACTCCAAGGGCACTAGGTAGGGATTTAAAGCTATAGAGAAAAATTGTTGATGTAGAGCTTCATTTCTCATATTAAGGAATTTATCTTCTCTGGCTTTGTAAGATAATTATATCCAGATATAAAATTGCATTTATTTTTATTAGGAATTTGTATTAGCCAAGTAGTGTGTATATATATACACATATATGTATATATATATATTTAAAACAGGTAAGAAAGGTACACATATAAACAGTAGAAAAACAAATTCTCTCTCTCTCTAAGGCAAAGTCTCATTGTAGCCATGGCTAAACTAGACCTCACTCTGTAGCTCAGGATGGTTTTCAGATCCAGCAATCCTCCTGCCTCAGCATCCAGAGTGCTGGAGTTAAGGTGTAGAACACAACTCCAGCTTTAAACCATTTTTCTCTAGGGAGCAAATCTAGCTGGTCATGAGTAAGTGCATAAGAACTAACCTGAGTCATTGCAAATAGATGATAAATTGCAGATATTTCTCTGAGATTTAACTCCTGAAAAAAAACACAGATGGTTAAGCATATTAATACTTGTATTGTTAAGAAAATTTATGAATGTGGGGATCAAATATAGATCAAAAATATTAAGAAGCTGTATAGAATTGGCTGGATGAATTCCACAAAGATCAAAGGAAGGAGGTTTTTAAAAAAATTTAGTTGAGCAGCTATGGAACTTAACTCTACTATTCTTTAGTATGGCAATGTCTGATCCTCCAATTCTTCCCTGAAAATTCTTAGTCCTAGTCCCAATTAATATCTTTCCCATCTAACATAAATAGAGCACCATGAAAACAAATCATTACACACTTTAAGTGAACTAACCCTCATAGATCCTCCTTCCCTTCCTGGGAAGGAGAGTCCTAGGAGATTCTAATGTAGGTCCTAGCTCTTTATGCAAGTGAATATATGAAATAGTAATGCCATGATATTATATCATAAGTAAAAATATAAAAATTCCAAACATATTTGATGAGTACCTACCATGTTTTATAGGTTTTGAGAAGTCACATGTACAGATCCTGCCCACAATACATATAGTAGGTGATACTGGCCAGAAAATAAAAAGGTTGAGGGATGTCCAGGGTCTCAAACTACATGGGCATATGAAGGAGGCAGAGATGAATGAGCCATGCTAGAACAAAAACTTCATACAGAGAAATACTGTGTCCTTTGGTAAAAGGAGAAGTGTTTCTTTTTATTCTTAAAAGAGCTCAAGGTTTTATCCTTTAAGAATCTTTTCTTCATCGATTGCACCCTTTTGGTGCAGTGCAAGAAATCCATAAAAATAGGAGGTGCTAAGTAAACTAATAAGGGAAAATACTGTTATATTAAGCAATATTTGGTTTCCCTGTTAGGTCATCTTTGGTCAAATATTCAAATGCTACCCTATTTCCATTGTACATTATGAGTTTGTTTTTATGAGAAACCAATCTGGATACAAATAGAAATTAAAGTTTGATTTAGTGTGCATGATGTAGTTTCTGTCAGAATGATTTATTAGTGAATGGGTGTCATGCTTCAGCTAAGAGTTCTTCAGATCAGTGAACAAACTGTTCATCTATACCAAAATACCTGAAATACAGATTTCCATATTCTTTCACAGTATTGTTACTCACACTAAAAAGAAAGACTACATTTCAAATGTGTTTACTTGTACATATAACTCATTATAATAGATACACCATACAAGTATTATAAAATATATAGAAAGTGGGTAGTAATGCTTTCAGTGGCCTCTAAACCATTGGCCCATTGCTTGCGAAGCTTTTCATTCTAATATTTCTCATCTAGCTCCAAATTTTACCTACCTCCATTTCCAGTGATATGTATTTTTTTTTTGGCTGGTCTCTTACACTGAAAATTTTCTTTCCTATTTCTAGGACTATTGTCTGTTATTCCCATCCCTGCCCCTCAATACATAAACACAAATCTTTCTTTAAATCCCAACTGAGAAAACTTTATCTGATAATGGTTAGATGGCAAATATTTTAGGTTTTGGGAAGAAGTAGTCACTGTTGCAGCTACTCAACTCTATATAGCAGAAAAGTAGCCACAGAAAATATGTAAGCAAATGGGCAGGGTAGTGTTCCCATAAAACTTTATTTATAAAAACAGGCAGTGAACCACATTTGGCCCATTGAAATTAATCATAAGCTTTCATAAAAGCATATCTTGTGTACCTAGCCTTGAACCATGCATTTAAAAATACACCCCTTTGTCATTTTTAACATTTGAGATTCAAGCTCCTACCTTAATTGATTGCATCCTGTGCATAAACTCATTACTACCGGTCTCCCTGTCTTCTATGTTTCTTAACTGTGTTAGATATACTTTTGAGACTGGGGGTATAACTCATGGGTAGAGCCTTGAGTCTGATGCTCTGTGCCAAATCAAACAAACAAATCTACTGGTAGAATCATTGACTTTATCTGCATGCATATTCATGTTAGTTACCTGTTTGTTGACTTTGTCTCTCCATTAGACTAAAAGATGCTTGAGAGTGGGTACTGTATCTGATAATTATTATAGAGCCCCAAACAACCTAGTACAATTTCAAGTACCCAGTGCATATATCTATTCATTAAGAACAGATTTAATTTTTGAAAGGAAAAAAGAGAAAGAAATCATAAACATTAAAAATTAAAAATTAAAAATTTTATGTTAGTTATAAAAATAATCTTGATATTGATAATAAGTCATACCTGATGCATTGAAGGTTTTTACTATAGTGATTTTAGTTTTTTCTGCAAAGAAGCAATTTAAATATTAGAGCAGAATTGTTGCTTAAAAAACAATTTGCCATGACTAGCTTTTTTCAGTGAAGTGCTTAGAAAATCTCACTGTTGACATCTTTAAGACACCGTAGAATGTTCATTCTCAGCAGTAGAATGAATGGGACTCTCACAGAACATGAAGCTTAGGGTGGGTCTGAGAGTTGGAATCTCATGCTTACCCAATTAGATCACACCCATGACACACCCCGCTGCTTGTGTAATTCTACTTCAGTTTCCAGGCACTGCTACTCGACCAACAAATGTGAATTTACACTTCAGATGGGTGGAACTAAGTCACTAGCAGGACCTTCAGATTGTAAAGAACAGGATTTTTATTCCACTGGATTTCAAGTATTGCTACTACAGTCTAAAATCAATCATCTTGAGTTTTCTCTTTAGGAGTTAACACAATACTATCTTTATCATACTGGAAGATAAAACTATTCTTGAAGAGATCAAAACCATCCAAATACTGTCACACAACAAGCACATAGCAGAATCAGAACCATTTTTAGTTAGGGACTCACAGGAAAATATTGATGTATTCTAAAGAGGTGAACCTTAGGAATATCATTCTAAAGCAGTTTGGAGACAAAGCTCATGGCTCATCTCCCAGATATTGGAGAACCAGGTTCTGAAATCCTTATTGTAGATAGATGGCCAACTATAAAAGGCTATTCTCAGGACATAGATTTGCAAAGAAACTCTGTCTCCTAGGCCAGATGAACAATTTCCAAAGAAAAGAATTATCTTAGAGCTTGGAGACATACTGAAGAATAGTGATGTCATACAGAGTTTAAAGAAACTGCATGTGTTACTGATGAGTTCATTTTGGTGTATGATTCATGAACAATGGTCGGTGATTTATAGAGGTGGATAACATTTTGCATTATCATTAACAATCCTTTAAATATATTCTTTTCTTTGTCTTGATATTTTCCTTTCCAGAGCAATCAAAACACAATTGTGAAGTGAGCTTTTTAGTATCTAATGTGCTTTTAAGAAGAAAAATAGTCAATCTCTTTCATACTCAACAATGAAAAATAAAACCTAAGGAATTGAGAGCAAGATTTAATACTATGTAATATTGTCTCAGAAAAGATACAGTGACACAGTCATTCTCATCCACTGCTGGAAGGAATGTTGCTGGGTATAATCTTTCTAGAAGGCAAATGGGCAGCAGGTATGAAGGGTCTTAAAATAGTCATACTCCTGACCCACTGTGTCCAATCCTTGGAATGTATCCTATGGAAATCAGGGATGGATGAAAAGATATTGGCACCAGGATGTTTGCTACAACAACTTCTATTAAAAATATAAATAATTTTAATGTTCAACGTATAGAAGCACACAATGGAATAGCATTATGTCATTAATTTCAAAGAACACAGGTAAATACTTATAAGTTAATATTAAGTCAAAAGCGCATAGTATAAAAATGTATATAAATTATAACTGTTTGGGAAAGATATATACATAGGGTATATGCATATAAATACATGGGTATAAGATACTAAATGAAAATATACCAAATTTTTAATAGTTGTAGTCTTAAGAAAGTAACATTAAGGATGTTGTCCATTTTCTTCTTTGTATTTTTATATATTCTCCATTTTATGACCTAATAGGTATTACCATAATATTCAGAAAATGGTATATGTCACTTTAAATGGAGTGCTATGGCCATAAAAGGAAGTTTGGGAGTGTGGTGACAATAGAACTATAGCTCAATCCTAGAGTCAAAGGAGTAATAAGTCAATACTTGAATGCATAAAAAAGTAAGCAAAGAAAGAAACAAAGATTTTGCTTCTTTAATAATTCAATAGACCACACAAATGAGAAACTCAAGAAGCAACAGAAGACAAGCTATGGCATTTGTAAATTATTTGACATTTACCTGTTTTGTTTAAAGTAGACAACACACTTGCAGCATCTGAAATAATAAAAATTAATATAGTTACTGGCATGGCTAAAAATGTGAGTCTTCCCAGACCCTAAACACTTCACTTTCTCCTAAAACTGGGAGAAATTAGAGTTTTGCAAAAGCCAACTAGCACTAGTACATGCATTGGCTAACCCATTGTCCCACCAGCATTAATCTGCCTGCTGAGCAAACATTTATTCTTCAAAATGTGTTTCCTGAATGCTAGTGGTAGCACACATAGCAACATTCCTATAATTATTAGACTTAAATAAATTCATTTATGTTGTTTAATATGATAAGCTAGATGGATATGAACTTTCCATTACTATTAACTAACTTTAATATCCCTTAGGACACATTTTACTGGTGACATACTCCTAAAAAGTCAATTTAAATAATTTTAGTTATATCTATACAGTCAATTTAAATAATTGTAGTTTAAGTTTAGAGTTCTTAAATATTATCAACTTTTATAAAAATGTCATTTTGATCTGGTTGGGTGTAAAATACAATAAAAACCTATTCTGCTGATAAATCATTAGATGAAAAACCTTTAATATTCTGAATGAAATTTTAAGGGGAAAAAGGTATGTACCAGGTGTTGTGGCACATACCTGCAATTCTAGCACTCAAGAGGCTGAAGCAGGAAGATTATGAGTTTAAAGCCAGCCTGGGCTACATATTGAAAACCTGCCTAAATAAACAAGCAAATAAACAAAAAGCTAAACAAACATGCATTGCAATATCACATTTAAAATGCATGTATATTCACTAACACACATACACAATGGGATCTAACAACTGCTGCCAAAGCCAAATTGAAGACAGTCTTTCAATGTAAAATGTAAAATTACACATTTACAAATCTTAATTGCTGGCCTTTCCCATTTGGACAAATATGAGTTTAACCAGTTCCAATCAGTATGAGCTGCATCTATGATGATTTTGCTCTTTAACTACCAACCACATGGTGAAATTTTATTTTGACTAAGAGATTCTAAAAAGTGTGGTAATTTGACCACCGAAAGATGGAAGGCTGTCTACACCCAGAGCAGAGGGGGAGGGAACAGAATGTGCTGCCTGTCTACCTCCCTGGAATATAGCACAGTTCTTTGTCCTTTTCTCTAGAATGATGAGGAAGCCAGTTTTTTTTCCATTTCATACTACTTAAAAATTGATAAAAAATCAGCCATATAAAAGCTGCCTTTGGACATTCAGTACCTCCAAATTCATGCTGAATCATATTGAAGTCACAGGATGTGCTTTTCACATTTAAACAATCTGCCACATCATACTTGCTGGCATGGTGTTGGAGACCAAGTGAAATGGAATACTTAAAATATAGTCAATACTTCTTTTCTTTTCCAGAACAGTTACAGTGGCAGAGGAACTTCCTCTCTCCAGTATCACAAGAATTTTATCATTTAACCAGTAAGTATGGGATACACTCACATGCTGACAGGTTTTGACTTTGTTTTGGAGAATTGAGTTATTAGAAATTATTCAATATATTCAGAAATAATTTAGAGATGGAAATCTTCAACACCCATCATTATATCCCTATTCATATATAAAGGGTTATCAATTTTCACTTGCTTCAGAAAAATTCTTACCATTGAGTCTTGGAGTTCCTACATCTTTTTGTACCAAGGAGAAAAACATTACAAAGGGATAATTAAAACAAAAAGACTTGAAGATGGTGGACGAGTAACAGCGTCGACAGGACTCTTTCCGTAAAGGTTTGATTTTCCAGCTGGGATCCAAACCCCAGAACCCAGCCGGCCCTGATCCCAAGCCCACCCTATCCCCAGATCCGGCACCAGCCCAGACAGGGTTCCCAAGCGGCTCTCTGCTCCGCAGAGGAACGGAGAGCTGCCCCCCTTCCCCCAACCCAAGCTCCCCCCATTGTCTCCTAACCAGTTGGTTCCCGAGCCCATGCTGCTGGCTGAGCACCTTTCCAGCACCAGGCCCCTTCGCTTCAGCACCCGATCCATTGGTGCAATTCTCTCCACAAACCCCCACATACACAGGCAGACGAGATCCTTGGGAAAACTGACCTAGCTTGGTTCCAGGGCCAGAACTCAGGCAGATACCTGGGAATCTCAGCAGAGGCCGGTTCAGGCAGGTACCTACCAGGAGGGAACAGGCGGTCTCCACGAGTACCAGGGATCACATGGCCACTGCCAGGTGGGAAGACACTGGGCTCTATAGTTGGGGGTGCTGGGGCTGTTTTTTGTTTTTTGGTTTTTTTTTTTTTACTGCAGCACACCAATTGTGGACAGGGGCCTATGAGGTGGTTCTAAAACTAAACAGTCACACACAGAGGGATTCAGATTGGTAAATATCTAAGCCTCTCTGGGGACAGAACACCCTAACAGGAAAGACCTCTGTTTAAGATCAAACCTGGTGATCATTCCACTGGAAGTAAAGTGGGCTGAATAGCACTTCTCAGGGTGCCTGAGTCCCACTCCCCTACCTGGACATGGGCAGAAACCAACAGAAAAAAAAATCAGAGAAATCAAAGATGGAACTCCCCAACTCAGGGCCTCTAGTCCAATTATGGAACAGGAAAGTGACAAGGAAGTAGAGACAACAAAAATGCAAACCCAAAGAGAGAACAATATGACTTCTGACCACAACTGCAATGCAAACATGAAGCAGTTAATGGCTGATATGGAAACTATGAAAACAGACATGAATGAGATGAAGCTCACCAAATCAAACATAGACACCAGACTGAATTTAATGGAGAGAAATATGAATGAATTCAGAAACGAATTAAGTGAATTGAAGGTCAACCAACTACAGGAGGACCTAAACAATCAATTGATTAAATTTGATGGGGACTTAAGAACACATTAAAATGATTTTCAGGAATCCCTAGCAAAAA
>PVHP010045764.1:0-13537 GCA_004024765.1 Zapus hudsonius | reverse complement strand
TTATATAGAGGAAAGTCAGAGGTAGAAGCATAGGAAGCAAGATCTGTGAGCATCTCATGAGTTTGATTGGTAGGGGCCAGTACCCTTTGGATACCTATTTTGCATAGATGAATTGAGGGGCCTACGTGAATCTATACACGTCTAATAGACATGTATAGAATGGTGATGTCAGCAGAGGAAATGTAACCTTATTGCTTAGGTATGTTATTGAAGCTGGACTAAGTTTAGGCCTTGATTGCTTGCTAATCTCAGGGGACAGCTGTGGCCTGCCTGGGGGCTGGAGTGTTCAGGATCGCTAAGATTTATAGGGGCCCTCAGACTTTGCCTCAACTTCCTTATCAGAAGGAGACAGTCCCAGAAGCCTGCCAGACTCAGCAAAACCCTCCATCCTCTATGCCCCTTTAGCAGGGTCCCACAGCCCATTTGTTTGTTTTTTCCTCTTCTTTCCTGTGCTCTTAGGGTTTTGCCTACACAAAAGCAAACCAACAAAATTCTTTTCCCTTTCCAATTCCCTTGGTTTCCCTCTGATAATTTTACAGTTTTAGGCCTTATGTTAGAAGTCTTTCATCCACTTTGAGTTGGTTTGTATACGTGGTGAGAGATACAGGTCTAACTTCATTCTTCTGCAAATGAATGGCCAATGTTCACAGCACCATTTATGGAGATGACTGTCATGTCCCCTTTAAGTGCTTTTTGCCTTTGTAAAAACTCTCTTGCCTACAGATACATGGGTTTACGTTCACACTGTATTCTCTCACGTATTGGTCTATGTGTCTGTCTTTATGCTAATACTATTCTGTTTGGATACTATTCTGTTTTACGTCAGCTTGGGTCTAATGACTCTTATGGTTTCCTTTTGCTCAAAATTTCATATGTTATTTGGGTTTCTTTAATAGCTTCTTGCAAATTTTAGGATTTTTTTCCTAATTCTGTAAAGAATATAGTTAGTATTTGAAAGTTCCTGTAGATTGCTTTGGATAATATAAAACCATTGACATTTCCAAATCATAAACATAGGATGTGTGTGTTCCTTAATTTTCTTGGGGTTTTGTTGTAAATTGTGAACTGAACTTCCCTCTCTCTTTCTCCCCCCCCCATGTATCATTTGCTACTCAAAGACTCAAAGACCCCATTTATTCCTTTTCCATAGTAAGTTTATCAAATATCTGCTGGTTTCTTGGCTAGGCTTAATATGTGAAGTTCTTCCAAGCTTTTCTTCTGTAACATAAACAAAACTCTCATCTCCCAGCTTTGGTTGATTGCCAGGAAAAAAGGATTTGTAATGTTTAAAAGCACTGACTTCACGGATAGACAAACCCTTTGGTTGAGTTTCAGTTTTAATGCCTAGTAACCTCAATCTGACCATATCTTGAATTTCTTTTAGATAAGTCAGCAATGACTATTATTTTGTAGGTTTGGGGGGAATAGATTTATGAATTAATATCCATAAAATGCCTAGTATCATGTTAAGCACTTGGTAGGAATTGAACAAACAGATTTGAATGTCTAATACATGAGCCCTTAGCCTTGTCTAAACTTAGTATTGAGTTTTCGAGAATCAGTGGCAAACCTGGAGGAGACCCTGTGTAACAAGAGGCGAAGGAAGAATGAAGGGGTCAAACAAGAGCCTGGAGTTGCTTCAGCTCATGAGACCAGTTAGGACCGACTTTGCCAGTCACTCAGTGATGTCTGTGTCTCCCAGTGCTTTTTGCAACCGAAGGAGGTAAAAGTCCTAAATATATATCCTTTCCAACTTACTCTGGACAGTCTCCTAAAGGTCTGAACACATGAAAATTTGAAATTTTGGGCTGGAGAGATGGCTCAGTGGTTAAGGCACTTGCCTCCAGTGCCTAAGGCCCCGGGTTCAATTCCCCAGGACCCATATAAGCCAGACCCACAAGGTGGTGGCCCTGGTTTTCTCTCTCTCTCTTTCTCTCTCTCTCTCTCGCTCTCTCGCTCTCTGTCTCTGTCTCTCTCTGTTTCTCTGTATCTCCCTGCTATAAAATGAATAAATAAAATATTTTAAAAAAGAAAATTTGTAAGTCTAAACCCTTTTATTTGGGAAAAAGAAGAAAAGATACTGTATCTTTTTTTTTCCTTCTACAAAAATAGACTTTGCTAATTCATTCCCTGAAGCTTCATGTTTGGACTGAGCTCAGCTCTGCAAGCTCGTGTCTGGAAAGGAGAGCTGAGAAACTCATTAAAGATGAGTGAAATCCCTGGCATGGAGATGCACAGGGACAATGGAAATTCAACTGGCTTTTTGTCCCGGAGCTCCAGCTTTCAATAACAGGAAGACGAGAGCGAGCATATTGCCTCCAGGATGACATCTAAATCATGAGGACTTCGAGCAAGCTTTGGACAGCTTCTGCTTTGCCTTAAATCATGGCTCCTCTCTGCTATCTGCGTTGTGACAAGGAACTGAAACTCCCTAGATTTCCATTTTCTCATCTGCAAAACAGAAATGTAGTCTGTCACTTCAGATGAAGGAAAACCAAATGATAAAATCCAGCCTGTTATGCATACTTTAGTATCTGACCCGCCATATACTGGAGTTAAATCATAGCAACATGAACCCACTCATCTCCCTCCTCCTTCCATGCTCGGCCTCTACTTCTTCTAATCTCCTTTCTAGATCTTAATAGGAAAAAAAAGAAACTGCACTAACATTTTAGCAGTGATAAATAATTGAAAAAAAAAAGAAAAGGAAGCCAGTAAGTGTTGGTCTCTATGATCAACTGAAGTTCTGGGTTCTTCTGGGTTCTAATATTATTATTAATCATCACCATCATTAGTTAGGGTAAACAAAAAAGTCCTTAAGGCCAAAATATTAATCAATGCCAGTTAGATCCAGCCATGATTGGTCTATTTTTTGCTCTAGTTGTACAAGAAGCCATTGTGAGAGAGCTGGACTTATCCTCTGGATAAGGCCCCATCCTGAACCGGGCTCCGCCAGCATAGCCTGAGGAGTCCTCAGAGGGTGATTGGCTTGATCTGCTGAGAACTTGCTACCTCAGCTGCTTTTGTTAGTGTTGGCTTCTTGATTGCATTTTTCTTTTCTCCATTAACATTTAAAAATTTTTAGTTACTTAGTATTAATAATTATCATTGCAACATACAGTTGGTATTGAGACCAGTTGAAGGATAAGGAAACAATATGCTGATGTCACAGTCAGAATAATAATAATAATAATAATAATAATAATAATAATTAATACCACAGAACAAGGTGCTAAAAACCATAAGCTTCATGGTAGAACTCTCCTGCCACCAGGAAACAGGAACCCAGGTGACTGAAAAAGAACTCTAAAAAGAAAAACAAACACCCAAATTCATTTCAACCAAAATGGAAATCACGAAGCATTTAGCACATCCAAACACTATCTGGTTATATCAGATTCTCAAAACAAAGAGGCATGTCTGCCTTATCATACAATTCTCGGACAGGACAACGTCTGAAAGGCTAGCTACCTGCAGGCAGAGGAAACCTCTAAACTATTCAAACAAGATGTCGCTGCACATCCAGTGCGGTCCATAGAGATCTAAAACCCAAAGACAAAAAAGGAAAATATCCAAATTTGTGACTTTGTATCACATACACAGTGTATAGCTGGAGAGAGGACAGACGGTCTTTGGGGTCCTATTACACTATTGTTCCCCAGGATACTTCCTGGAAAATTCTTTTTTTTAATCTTAAATATATATTTATTGTCCATAATGAGTTACATTATTCAGTGGGCCAACAATGAGTTGTTACCCCCAATTCCCCAATGCCCCCCTCCCCATCCCCAATCAGCTGGATATCCTCCTCCATGTACCATCTGGATCAGTCCTTGTGGCAGGGGACCCTGGAGAGCCTAGTCCTGGAAAATTCTTATAGAGCCCAAAGGCAGATATTTGGAGCCTGGGGTTCATACTGTATGAGATAGCTTCAAGTTCAAGGCCTTACAAGCACACACTTTCTCCAACCTGTAGGTGAAGATTATAGTGGAACAGGTTTTGTATAACTCCTTACCTTTCTGCTGAAGTGCAAAATCTCCTTCGTGAGCTGCTGAACCACTGATCTAAGTGAGAGGCCAGCTTGACACATCCAGGAAGGTTGGCAAGGGGAAGAATATTTACTATTTTGTTCTTATTAGCTGGTCCATAAAAGCTTGAACCCCTCAAATTTCCAAACAATATATAGGATGAGCTACCACTCCTCTTTGTTTTTTTATATATTATTGAACTTTATGTACAAAATCATTTGATTTCAAATAAACATTTAGAGTAAAAACAAATGTTCTTTTAAAAAACTGATTTTTTTACATCTACTGTACCATTCAAAGGCTTTATCATTATACACGATTTCTGCAAAATTTGTTACCAAGGGTACATATAGAAAAGCATTTTTTAAGAAATAGAAACAAAGGGGTTTTTCAGCTTTTATTATAAGATGACATAAAAAGTTTACTCAACAGAAGTAATTTCATTACTATTTGGAGGAGGAAATCACCAACTTTTTGTGCAAACAATGCTAGCCTTCTTTTAAGCATTAAGAGCATAACTGCTTAAGAAATGACATAAGCAATAACGCCACACCTACATCTCCCCTAAAATAATCTATTTTTTTTACATATGTGCACAGCTTTAGCAAATTAAAGCCCAAGAGAAATGCTCACAACCCACCACCAGAGGCAAAATGATAGTTTAGTGGAAATCCTCACGGGGAGAGCTCACCAGCCAAGGAGTCTGTGATGAAAGCTGCAGTCCAGCTCCTCTTGGAATGAAAGAAAATTTGGCATCATCACGGCAACCTATCTCGGGCTGCAGATCAGAAGGCTACACACCAGCCAGTTTCAAGCTCGCTATGACTCCAATCACCCGCTATACCTCCCCCACCCTTGCCCTCCCCCCAAAACAGAGAGCCTGTGAAAATGCCTTTGCCCCTTCCTGGTTTTTCCCTTAGCTGAACATCAGCTTCTAATAATGAGAAGCAAAGAGACCAGCAGGGGGGCAGAGGGTCAGCATGCCAGCTAGTACCCCTCTGCAGTGTGCAAAAGAATATGTCTCCTCCCAGCATGCCTCCACACAGTGGTCTGTCCCCACCCTTGCCTGTGTGACAACAGGGAAGGGGAGAGAAAACCAAGTGTCCTTACAAACATAATCTGAGAACCCACACCTGAGAAGGTAAGGTTGGGAAGACAGGAGGTTTGCTGGTTTCATTCACAGGACTCATTACTACCTGCTGGGTCCCAAGATATCTTCCCATTTTATTCAATGGAGTAGTTCTGAAAGAGACAGCAGAAATAGAGGAATAACCAATGGAGACCTTGAGGTCTCCCATTTCTTTTTGATTGGGTTATTTGTTTAGGTGGTTGAGTTCTTTGTGGATTCCTAGACATTAAGCATCTGCCAGATATATAGTGTGCTGAGATTCTCTCCCATTCTATAGGTGGTCTCTTCTCTCTTAACTGTTTCTTTTGCTGTACAGAAGCTGTTTAATTTCACTATATCTCACTTTTTAATTGTTGGTCTTATTTCCCGGACAACCACTGAACTCTTCAGAAAGTTCTTATCCATGCCTATATCTTGAAGAATTTTCTTTGATTTTTTTTTCTCTAACAGTTTCAGAATTTCAGATTTTATGTTTAGGTCTTTGATTTATTTGTAGTTGATTTCTGTGTATTGTACGAGATAAGGATCTAATTCCAGTCCTCAATGTATGGCCACCCAGTTTTCCCAGCATCATTTGTTAAAAAGAGTCTGTCTTTTCTTCAATAAGAGTATTGTCAAAAAAAAATCAGGTAGCTATGGCTTTGCAGATTAATTCCAGGATCTTTTTGTCTCTTGATTTGCATATCTGTTTTGTGCAAGGCATCACGTTATTCTTACTGTTATGGCTCTTTTCTATATCTTGAATTTACACTTGGTAATGCCTCCAGCATTATTCTTTCCGCTCAGGATTGGCGGAGCTATCATGAGTTGATAGATGACTTTTCTATCTCCCAGTACTTACCTAGAGCTTTAAGCCAATAAAGAGCTAGCCAGCAAGGAGATGCCTTCCGTCTCAGTTCCAGCTTAATTTCTCAAAGCCCTATGATCTAGGCCTGTGCTGTCTTCAGCAGTGGGGTTTTACCATCTGATTCTGGTGGGCTTTGACAATTGGGAGGCCTCATGGACCTCCCTGAACAAAAGCTCACTGAGCGACGAGGTGTGACCCATCTCTGGCACTAGTTTTTCCCAGTACTTCAGCCCAACTATTTTCCACCGTTTCAGAAATTAATTTCTTTTAATTATCTAAAGAAGTATTTTCTATAGAACTTTTCCATACCATCTTTAGTTTTGTGTATCTCTCTCCTCCCACCCCCTCCCTCTGTTTCTTTTTGCCCCCTCCTCTTGTCTGTCAACTACCCCTCCCCCAACCCTTTTGCCTCTCTCTACACCTCATTTAGCTACCTGACCACCACTATTGATGCTTACTACAACTTACAAAACAAAAATCTAACTATTCCAAGCTAAGATTCACATATGAGAGAGAAATATAGCATAACAGGATAACTGTTTACAGATCCACCCATTTTCATAAAAATCTCATTTTTCTTTATGGCTGAATAAAACTCAATTGTGTATATGTAGGACATCTTCCATTAGCCATTCATCGGTTGATGGACATCTGGGCTGATTCCTACCTATTGTAGGAGCACCGCCAACATGGCTAAACAAATATCTATATTATTATTATTAGTATTTTGAGTATGTGCCCAGGCGTGATAAAGCTAAGACATAGAGTAGATCAATTTTGGGGTTTTTGAGAAACCTCCATACTGATTTCCACAGTTGCTGTACCAGCTTATCCTTCCACCAATAGTCGATAAGTGTCTTTCTTTTGCTACACTCTGGACAGAATTTGCAGTCATTTGATTTTTTTATAAAGGCCATTTTGGCCAGAGGGAGATAGAATCTCAAAGTAGTTGTAATTTGCATTTTCTTGATGATTAAACATGTTGAAGATTTTTTACATGTATATTGGCCAATTGTATTTCTTCCTTGGAGAAGTCTTTGTTCGGTTGCCTGTCACATTTTTTGAACTGGGTTGATTGATTATTTTTTTCTTGCTTAGTTATTAAGCTCTTTGTATATTCTGAATATTAAACATCTATCAGATGTATAGCTGGTGAAGGTTTTCTCTTCTCCTATTCTATAGATTATCAATTGACACCAGCACTACTTGTTGAAAATGTTATTTCTTCTCGAGTATGTGAATTTTTTTGTCTCTTTGTTGAAGGTCAAGTGGTTATAGTTACCAAAACTCATACCTGAATCTTCTGTTCTATGTCAATGATCTATGTGTCTGTTTCTTTGCCAGTACCATGCTGTTTTTATTACTTTGGCTTTGTAGTTTTCTTGGAATTCATTCAGGCACTTGTTAGTATCCTCTTTGAATTCATCCAAGTGTCTGTTGATTTTTATTAATGCTCTTGTATTTTATTCAGGTGTTTCTTCATACCCTACTTAAGTATGCTTTATATATTTTATTATAATCGTGCTTTGGAATTCTTTGGAATTTCCTCCATATAGTTCAGGTTGGAGGTTTCAACTAACAGATGTGGCATTCTTGGTGGGGATATATTGCCTTTGTTTTTCTGTGTTACTTCTTTTGCATTAGTGTTTGTCCACCTAGAATTTATCCCTTTGTCTTGCCAACAATGTAGCAACATTGGCTCCACTGTAAGGCACAAGAGAGCGGGCTGGGGTTGGGACTGCTCCCATAACAGACATTTATCTGATTCTCAAACTCACTAAGGATGACTCAGGTCATCCAGGCTCCTAGGTGGCCTTCATCCATGTGGGTTGATAGGGGAACCATTGTGAGCTCACCAGGGACAGGGTCCTATGCCAATGAGCCTGGTCCTCCTGGCTCCTAGGTGACCCACCCATATCTAGGTTGAAGGGGGGAGAGGCTCCTATCATGAGCTCACCCATCAGGGGCCTATGCTGAGAACCCCTGGTGCTCTTGGCAAAAATGATAAACATCAAAGTGTAAGCCCACTAGTAATATGCAGAAACAGACAAAAAAATCACCCTCAAACAGCAATCATTCTATGAAGTGAAGAGAAACTAATAATATATTGTGCACTGATATTGTTAGAGTAAAATTAGAGTTAGAATAAAAGTAAAAATCTCAAGGCAAGAGGGAGCTAATTATTAGTAGAAAGAAAAAGAAAATATCTACTCCAGAATGGTATATTGGTATGTGTCTCTCCCTTCTCATCTTTTCCTGTTATCTTGCCTCTGTTTCCCGTAATCTTGCATCTGTGGTTAAGCACGGTAAATACCGAAAATGCCCTGACTGATGGGTTTTAAAGGTATGGAAGGAATGTGCAGATGCTCTGGTTAATGAAAAATCCCTGTAAAATTCCCCAAATTATAGTGTGCATTTTTAGAACTATTTAAGCTCTGCTCAAACTTGGCTCTGGGCTCAATTGCCTCTGTCCTGCCTGAGGATACACATTGAGCCCCGAGCATGCTTGGTAATTTTTAATAAAACCTGTTGCTTGTTGCATAGGAGATTTGGTCAGAGTCTTCTTTTGAGTCAGGGGTCGGGGGTCCTAACAATATTAGTTACTGTGAGTTTGAGTGGAAAAGAAAACCCAGTGTAAGACTATTGGTTAATATTAGGTACAGAGAAAAAGTAGAATAGGGACAATAAATAGATGTGAGGAATGAGAGTGCCAAAGCAGAGATGAAGGGCTGGAGAGATGGATCAGTGGTTTAAAGCGTTTGCGTGCAAAGCTGTAGGACCCAAATTCAATTCCCCAGTAGCCACATAAAGCCAGATGCACAAGGTGGCACATGTGTCTGGAGTTCGTTTGCAGTAGCTGGAAGCCCTGGTGTACCCATTCTCTCTGTGTGTCTGCCTCTTTATCTCTCTCTTCCACTCTCAAAATTCAATAAATAATTTTTAAAAGCCTGAGCAAATTAATAAGAACTTGTCTCAAAATAATTTTTTTAAAAAGTAGAGAGGAAGCACATTTGGCTAAAGGTAGACCAAATAGAGGTGAAGGAATTCAATCAGAGAGCCTAAAAGACTCCCATCTCTCAAGAGGCTGATATTTGGAGATGCACAAGCCAGGGGTGATGGTTTGAATGTAAATGTATATATACACTCCATAGCCTTAGATATTTTTGATTGATCTTCTTACTGGAGCCCTGCTGGAGGAGGAATGTCACTAGGGGTGGTTCTGGAGTCCAGCCCTAATAGATGTGTCCAGAGCTAGCTTGCGCTCTGGCTGTTTGAACTTCCTGGTGTTGGTTTTGCTCTGTGTGTTATGAGTGTTTGGAAGGGAGCCAGCTTTTTCCACCATGATGAAGCTTCCCCTGGAACCTGAAAGTCTAAAATAAACACTTTCATAAGCTGCTTCTGGCCAGATGTTTATCTTGCAAATGTAAATTCACCCTTACATTTTTAATTCAGGTACATGCCTGGATCAAGCATCTTTTGGTGACAGTTGATGCTCAATATACCATCATTTTCTAAACTAGGAAAAAAGGAAGAGTATTTTCATAAACCAAGATTTGGCTTGACAAACAGCAAGCCCATGAATCACTCATTTCAAATCCTTTATATAAAGTGTGTCAACATTTCTCCCATTCTTTAACTCATGTGCTGAAAAGGGAGTTACCCTCTTTGTGCTAACAGTGCAATCAGAAATCTGGGAATTATTAGGCTGGAGAGATGGCTCAGTGGTTAAGGCACTTGCCTCCAGTGCCTAAGGACCCGGGTTCAATTTCCCAGTCCCCATGTAAGCCAGAGCACAAGGTGCCTAGAGGTCCTGGTGCACCCATATTCTCTCTCTCTCTCTATCTATCTATCTATCTATCTATCTATCTATCTATCTATCTATCTATCTCTGTTTGCAAATAAATAAAAATATCTAAAAAATTTTGGGGACCAAATTAGAAAAACAATTGAGAGAAAAGTAGAGAAGGTTATAAAAAATTTTTAATACCAAGATCAAAGAAAGAGTATTTTAAATATATCTGGAGCCAGGCACCATGGCACACGCCTTTAATTCTACCACTCAGGAGGCAGAGGTAGAAGGATTGCTGTGAGTTCTAGGCCATCCTGGGTCTACAGAGTGAGTTCCAGGTCAGCCTGAACTAGAGTGAATCCCATGGGTATTATATACCCCTGTCATGACATTTTAATTACTGAGGCTTTATGTTAGAGTTAGATATCAATTAATATGATGCTGCTTACCTAATTGTTTCACATGATTGATTTGCATGGTCAGGGTTTGGGAGTTCACAAAAGTAGGAGTTTTTCTATTTATTTGGAAAATAATATTGGTGTTTTGCTATAGCTGCATTAATCTACAATTTGCTTATCCTATTCCATTTTAAAAACATTGATTCCACTGTATGAGACCAGATGGACTTCCATAAGTTTGTGTCTTCTTCAATTTATATTGTCAAGATAATAAATTTTTTGTGTCTTTGGTTGAATTTATCCCTAAGTAGTTTTTAAATTTAGTCTGAATTCAGAACTGCCTTTCTGTCCCCAGGATACAAAGTACAGCTGAGAACAAAGGCAGAGCGTAGAACACAGTTTTCTCAACTCAGAAAACACTCCTAACAGCCAAATGGAATGTTACCAAACTTTCTAAAATGAATAGCATAGTGTGAACACTATTCCCTAGGGAGCTTTAGGAAAATGAAATGTCTATCACAAGAGCTCCCTATCAAAAAAAAAAAAAAAACAACCCTGAGGAAAAAGACCATTTGTCTTGACCTAAAGACAACCGCAGAGAATTGCAAACATCTAAGAATAGCTTAAAATAAAAGAGCTTGGCTTTTCTACAAAGATGCTAATAAAAAAGAAATGAAAATTTATTGAATGCCAGGGATTCATGCCTTCAGCAACATTTATTGCACATAACTAAAGTGCCAGGAATTGTGTGAGATGCTTTTACATTCACTATCTTGGTCAAGAACAATGCGAAACAGACATTAATTTATCGATGAATAGCCTGCCTGGCATCACACACTAGCAGAACCTTTCAGGCCAGAAGTATTTATTAAGAGTCTGCTGCATCCTGGCATTTTCTGTGCATAAGTATTTCGTGGGGACGAGGATGGGAGACCAAGCTGAAGTCATTATATAAGACATGTCCAAAATCTTAAAATTATAAGCATTAATGTGCTGGAGCCAAAACCCTTGTAGACTTGGGGAAAGCTTGTCCTTTGTATTTCTTCCCAATATCACATTTGGTAATGTTACAGGTAGACTGAAATTGGCCACAGAGGAATCCTTTGGACCTTTGACCAGGGTAAATTGAAAACAGTACATTTCAGTAGATGTTTGCTTTCATGCTGGCTTGTTTTCTGAGAGATTCTCGTTAACAATGTTCTAGCACAGCATTGCTTGTAAAACCTTACTATGGAGTAAGTCCTGTCCTCCAAATGTGAAAACATATCTTTGGAAGAACCTTCGAGGCCAAGTTTAAATTTAGTCCTGGATTCCTGATTGTTCCACACTAAAGTTGGACATAGAAGAAAAGGAGCCATTCCCTAGACTTCAACCCTCAGATTATACCCTGAAGCCCTCCATTTTTCCTCCCATCCCAAATTTCCCCATGCACGGAGAAGGAATTTGTGGAGATGTTCCTTGAGCATATGAACCAGTGACGTAGGACATGTCAGTGGAGAAGAAGAAGGAAAGAAACCATTCACACAGAGTCTAGAAGCAGACACGAGTCTTGAAAGATATTAAGCCACGTCTTCGATCTTAGAACCTTATCGACAATGGGATAGGCCATGGACTTGTACCGGGGACCAGGAACGGTGGGTGGACACCAGGGGCTTCACCGCTGTACTTAACCCCAGAGTTCGTATCTCAGAATGCCAAAGAACTGGACAACATCCACAGAGCATATTCTCTTTTTAAAAAATATATATATATATTTATTGTCCATAATGAGTTACATTATTTAATGGGCCAATAATGAGTTGTTATCCCGAATTCCCCAATTCCCCCCTCCCCATCCCCGATCAGTTGGATATTCTCCTCCGTGGGCTGTCTGGATTAGTCCTTGTGGCAAGGGATCCTGGATATCCTAGTACTCAGCCCGGTCTTCCTGGCCCAAGTGTGTTGTTCCTGAGGGGTGCCATGCCTCTGGACAGTCTCCCCCACCACGGCTCTCACAATCTTTCCGCCCCCTCTTCTGCTCAGTTCCCTGAGTCGTGGTGGGTGAGTATTAAGGCTGCTTTAAGGTTGTGAGTTTAGGGGTCCTTGTGTCAAAAATCCTTGGTTTCTGTCTCATTGGCCTCTCCTGTGTTGATTGAATGGCTGTGGTTATAGGTCCCTTGTTCATCTGTCATTGTCTGCTGGGTTCCCTATGGATCCTCCCCGATATGACTGTGGTGGCTCCTCTCTTGCCAGGATCTCAGCCATCGGCCTACGATTGGTTGGTAGGGTTAGATGGGCCCCAGCTGACAGAGCATATTCTTATCACACACGTTTATTCTAGATTGGAGTCATTTCAGAGGATTTGGGAAAGAGATGGGGGAAGCAACCCAACCACCATGTCCAGCCACCAGTGTGGGGAGAACACGTGGGAGAGGTTTCAACAAAATCCATGCTGTTTAGCTAAACAAGCAGGAAAAAGAAAAGATGATGAGACGGAAAGGTTCGTGCTAGACCATGTGAGAAAAGAAGACACAAAATTATCTGTTCAGTGAGTATTTCTTGTCCCAGGTGAGCAGAGAGACAGCTCATTGGGAAATGGGGATGAAGAAACATTTCTTATCACTTTCTTGCTCAATAGGACATGAAGTTATGGCCTTTGGGGGTATCTCTCAGAGAGGGGAGGGTCCCTACCTAAGGCCCAAGAGAGACCCAGCAATCATACATCACATTGTTAAGATTTTGTCCTGTCTAGTGTTGTGAGGCAGGAAGTGGGGTATCTCCCCCAGAAGTGGTGAGTGTTCCATAGAGGGTGTCCAGTGGAGAGTGGTTTAGTGTAGATGCTGTTGGATTGTTGTCCACCATGGAAAAATTGAGATCCATCCCCAGAATTGTTTATCGAATGGCATCGTAGCATCTGATATGGTCTGAGACTTTTCCTGTATGGCTTGCAAAGCATATGACATACATTAACAGAGTTATTAAGGATATATATATATATATATATATATATATATATGTATGGCATTTAATCTTAATAACATCACACATGTCACTTTGGGCAACCATGAGGACATTTAGAGCCCTGTGATTTTTGTATAATTGCCTTCCTCATCATTTGAGTTTTAGAATTAAGGGGAGTTTTCTTAGCAGTATCCTTTAAAGCTTTTTGTGTATACTTGGTGAGAGTTTTTACATATCAGATTATACCTTTTGATTTAATGGATAGAATAAAAACAGACTAGATGATGATACCATTGGAAAACACTCTTAGTCTATCTGTATTTAAAAACTGGCAAGTTAGCTGGGCATGTTAAGGTGTTTACCTTGTTTTTCTGTATCTAGGGAAATCTCAGAATACATCTTCCA